>JAUMHL010000011.1:8440607-8469682 GCA_032362345.1 Sandelia bainsii
CATTAAGTTCACCTGTAAAGGTTATAGTGCATTTTAGGTTCATCCTGAAATTCCACCCAAAAGCCAAATATCCCTAATTTTTTGTGAGTAGTGTATGTTGTCAAAAGATTAATAAACTAACCATGTTTAAAAATCTCTGTACCTGAGAGTTGGGCTGCAGCCCACTGTGAGAAGAGGATGACTTTTGCAGGTTTTCCAGCATCAGGGCCTGCAGGGAATGAGTAATGCAAGCTATTTATAATATAAAATTATAAAGATGATTAAAATTGACAGACAAAAAAAATAAAAGAAATGAGAGAAATAAGGAAATAAAAAAGAGAGTTACAACAAAGCTTCCTGGGCAAAGAAGCCACAGGGATGCCCTGGCTTATTAAATATTTGTATTTTTTCTTATGGATCTGATGCACTTATAACAAGAAAGACTTTTAAGAAAGTTTCCTTATTGTGTTAAACATTTTAACTCAGCTCAACACAAAATATGTCTGTAAAAACAGACAGTAATTCTCTGAAAAATCTGACATTTTCAAATACATGTAATTATAATTTAATATAAGACTCTATGCAAATTACCAGCTGAATCTGAATCTACAATAAGTTGTGCAAATTTTAAAATTTGCACAATTTTTATTAAATACTGACCAAGTTCTACAAAGTAATAGCAAATAACGTGTGTACAAAGTAAATACATTAAGGGTGCTTTGATCATACTAAAAGTGCAATATATAACACCAAACTTCGTGACAATACTACTACTGTACCCCAGTGTGCCACCTGTGCACCATTTACTCACTGTTCAGTTTTACTGTTGACCAATGCAGACAAGTGTTTATGAAAATCATGATGAAACAGCCTCCACCTACTGAGGCTTAAGAGATGGTTCTCCACTGTGGCTTTATGAAAAACTAATAACATTAATGTATTTTCATCAGCTGATATATCATTTTCTTTTCCATTTGAAATATGATATGCAAATTATTGTGCATGCATCTCTGTCTGTCTCTGCTCTTGCACTATTATGCCATCCATTAAGAAGTGCATTATCATTGAACAGGTCTGTAACTACCACTAAGGAAACGTCCACACTCTACATGTGCTCTCTAAAGGAAGCTCAAATTCAGTGGTTTTAAAGTAACACTATAAATATGTGACCTGACAACCTCGTGATTAAGATGCATACCATGCCCCTTCTTGGAATTCATGCATGACTCCATCACCTATCACTTACAGCCCCATTGCCCCCCATTCCTTTATTTGTTCTTTTTTTTGTTGCTGATGTATTTATTTGTGTATTTTTGTCATTGTTTAGTCATCCACTCATTTTCATTTTCTACACGTGATGGCCATGCCTGCTTTTGGAGAGGGCTATAGTGTGGGAGCTACATACCATTACAGCAGCCCCGGTCAAATCTTTATTGCATACCAGTCCCCCCTTTCCTCTCTCCCCATGTTTTCACAATAGTCCATCAACAATTTCGATATATTTTGACTCAAAACATTGACATTTAACTTATATAATTTATTTGTTCCTTATATGAACTTTATTTCTGCCTCTCTGGACATGTCTGAAACAGCACTTACACCTTAAATTTGTATAATAATATACAACAATATAAGAAATCAAATATTTGAATAAGTAATTCATCTACAAATTAAAATAAAATCTTAAACTCTATTTCAAGTATCTAGTAATTATTATTTTTTTGTATAAAATCCTGGGTACGGCCCTGTAATATATATATAGTTGTTAATGGGCTGAAGGTCTTGTGCAAAACAAGAATAGTGCTGATAAAAATAGAATAAAATGCATAAGTTACGCGTTGGTGATGCTAATTAAATAGTGTTTACATCGCAGGGCGCGCCCCCGTAACCCCAGCACACACGGAGCGCGGTCACGGTGATGTACAGTATGAGCGGCTGTTGGCAGCTTAGGCCTCGACTTGACAGGTGCACAGTTCAAGTGTGTGCAACACGGTGCACTACGACCACTTACGAATTATGTCTGAAATCTGTCGGTAGACAGTTTTGTACTTGTCGTGCTAACAATTACAAAGAGCCTACAGTAAAGACTGTTGTTTGTGTGTAATAACGTGTGCCAGGCGATTTATGTATTCCCGCTTCCGAGTCCACACAGCGAAACGGCCTCTAATGTCAACCCCCCACCGTTGCTCTCCTCCTGAACTTAGCCAGACTCGACACAGGCTTACATAACACGAGCCAACACTTACCCCTTTCAGTCGCTTGATGAGCGTGTTTTTCTGCCCGCTTTTCGGGAGGTTCCTCTGCTCCAGAGCGGCTTTCAAATCCGCGACTCGGAGCGATTGTAGAGGTTTTCCATCAAGCGTAATATCTTCGTCCGCCATTTTGATCCCTCCGCTTGTCTAAACTCCAACAAGCGTCGCTACGGCTGCTGCTCGGCGTCACCGTTCGGCTACTTCCGGATAAACTCGGGTTGCCCGGACTACATGTACAAATAAAGCGCCACTTTTGCCATCGGAGTATAATTTAATGGTTTTATCCCAACAAGTTGATTTATTTAGGAGTAAAAAAAATCTACCAGTTATTTCAGGCACGACAAATAGAAATATCATGCACCATAATATTTTTTTTTCCCAAATCATATATCCAAACAGATTTGTTTCATTGTAAAAGATGTATTTGTGCATTTTAAACAGGAATACAAGAAAGACATCAAATGTAGTGTTAAAATTAAATAGACGCAGGTCTGGAGTAGTGTAGAAAATAAATGACAAATACAGATAACCGACTCAAATGGGTTCACATAGTGCAAAAAAACATTTCTTGTACAAAAGAAATACAGCCATATCTTTGAACTGTAACATATTTTTTCCAAAAAGATTTTTGTCCCTTGTAACTAATCTAGTAAAATTACCCTGGTGATGCTTAAGCATATATAAAGTTTAAGCAACTTAAAGCCATGCAAACTGTAAAGCAAATAACATAAAACCTGCCAATAAGAAATATATAGTTAAAGGTTATTTGCTGTTCATGCTCTCTTTATAGGTAGAGTACAGAGCCTGTTTTGGCAGGCAGGTATTCATTAAGTAATACTTCAAACCTCCACAACGTGGCACTGCAGCAGAGGAAAAAACAAAACAAAAATCAGGAAGATACAGATTCCTCAAACTATGATTTAAACTCAGCCACACAACAGTGAAAAGGATTCTGCAATGCCTGATGATACCGGCTTGGAGGTGAAAAATAAAGCTGAATATTAGGTTAAAGTAATATGATTTACAATACAGAGAATGAAGCCAAAAAACTTTCAAGCTGGCTACTATAATTATAAAACTAACTTAGTGTAGCACCCCAAAGATCAAACTGTTCTTGTGTTAAGATTTCAGTTCATATTTTAGTGTAAATATAACAAACTTCCAGTTTACTGTACAATCCCCCACAACTTCATACTTAACATGCTTCTGAGCTGCTTCTGTGCAGAAAAAAACATGATGAATCAAAAACATAAATCAGATGACTTGTATAAATACAAAATGGGCCATCAGACAGCAGGATGAACAGGTATGTATTTGGTTTTAAAATGCAAAATGCACCCATTTTAATCAAAAACTTGCCTGTGCTTTACTTTATAGTTTATACTAATGCTGGATTAAATTAAAATAATTTTAAAGAACTGATTTTCATCTTGATTTGGCAAGTGTGAAATTATTGATATAATTGCAATAATACCCAGCCTTAGCTTGAACCACACTCCCTCATAGACAGGTCGCTGACCTGAAACTTTGAGAGTAAGCACCATCAACAAGCATCTTTTGGAAAATGAAGATAAAAAGCAAAGAAAGTCAATCACGTAGATAATAACAAAACATGTGGGGACATGTGAACTTGGTCAACAGGTTTGTTGCCGCGTGACTGCGGGAAAGAACGCCATTATGCAATTTCTCACCCGACTATTGTTACTCACTCTCAGCATTAGTTCTGGGATATTATTTGTCTCTGTCAAAGAGGACTTTCATTTTTTTTTTTCTTATGAGATGTTTAACACTGCATACATGTAAAATGAAGAATTAACTGAGTGGAACTACACAAACACAACTTACATTATGGATGGAAGTTACTCCACACCCCATTTAATTTACCCTATATTAAGCCCAAACCACTGCTTCAGCAGCCTCAGAATGATAATCACAAAAGGCCTTTTAGGTATCACAGTAAAATGTAGGTCAGAACCAGGATGTAAGACCTCCTTCTGTGCTATTTTTGGAACAGGGGGGTGACTAAATAAATAGAGGAAGGAAGGAAAAATGGCTATCATGAAGAAAGAAAATACAGAAAATAAAAAAGCAAAGCTCCCAAGATAGGCGGTCTGCACAGACACTCAAAGTCACATAGGGTTTTCAAATATTCAATAAGTTAACACTCACAAAGGTCTGTATATAAACCAGCACACACCTGGAGGACAGAACCAACAGTCTAAACCCAGTTTAGTAACAGCTGCAGTGAAGCTAAACACATGTTCCAAATATCCTGCTTCAATCCCAATCTAACCAAAGGTAATGAAAGAGTAACAAAAAATAAGGCATTTCAAGGAAAGTAAATATATGTAGTGTAAACAAAGTTTACGCAAGTGATACGAAATATCATGAAGATATTTGTGCCAGACGCTGGAGCAGAGTGGAGAAGCCAGCAGCTTGTTGGGACAGCTCAGCAACGCGGTCCACCATCTCCTGGGTGGCGGATACTGAGGGGTAGTTTTGTGCAGCTCCCTTTGTTGCCACGACAACCGTCTTCAAGGCCTGGCAGAGTCGTCCCCCGGAGGTTGTGATCTAAAGTTGGAAAGTTTTTAAACAAACAGGTTTAATTTTACTTAAAAATGTCATTTGTTCATGAAGACAGAGAAAAAACATTTTGTTTATTTCATACGACTTAGAAAGATAAGGTTTGCTGCAAAAACAAACCTTGGCCCGGAGGTCAGCAGAGGTGAGAAGGCGGGAGAGCGTATCACCAATAAACACCAGTTTGTGTGCTGTCACAATGAGACTCTTTCCTCTGGCGACAAAGATGCGGGGCGGCTGGTTCCCCTGCACGCTGCTGAACAGCACGTCGATGGCGTCTGCCAGGCAGGAGAGGTGGGCGAGGCTTTGAGAGGAGTAAAAGGACAGCAGCTCCGAGTCCTCCAGGGAGAGAGACACCGGCAGAGGAGGGGATGGTGTCAACTGTTCAATAAAAGAGGAAATGTGTATTTGTAAGGGAAAGACGCACAAAATAACTATGCAGTACCACACTTACTTTGGGAGATGACAAATCTGAGAAATTGGCTGCTTAAATGGGCTTTAAATATTGGAAACCATATGGAAAATGAATGAGAATCACTGTCAAATAAAAACACACACAGAAGCAATTCATACTTTAAACCAGATATTGTGCAGCTCATACATACATCACATTTAAATTACTCTTTAATCACAAAATAATTTAAAAATATTAGTTTCAGCTTCTCAAATATCAGATTATGATGTTTTATTTCCCCTTTGAACCAATCAAGAAAGCAAAAACAGATGAGACCATAGAGAAAGAAAATTCAATGCACACAGACCTAATCTTCAGCATTTTCTGCAATTTCCTCAGTGTCATAGCTACCTTATGCAACCTAAACCAGAACACATGAAGACTTCTCTGATCAATATGCCCAGTGGAATAATAACTTTTACAAAGTAATTCTGTGATTAATTGTCTATTTTACTTAACACTCAAGTCTGCACTTGTTGATTTTTCATTAACATACAAACTGAAAGTAAATGAGTGGCTGCCTAAATGGAAGAAAAGGCGTTTTATGAGTAATAATAGTGTTACATTGTAAGTCAGAGAAAGACACAAACATAAACGCATACAGTACGTAAGCAAGTGGCACTGTTGAAAGAATAACTGAATTCATGTTTATTCTGTCACCTATTGTCCTGCAGCCTCCATTCAATGTAAGGCAAGACTGTTAAGGTTTACAAATGATCTCTTGTTGGCCATCGATTGCATAACCGAGAAATCTAGCAAGGAGTAGAAAAAAGCAGACTGAGTGATAAAGAGACATGATCTCAGCCTCAACAGAAAAAAGAAACGGCTTAGGAGATAACAAGGCAGTAGATTAGTTTAATTTGTATGTTGCATGTTGTTATGTCTCCAACTGTTGGCCTTGATGTTGGATTGTCAGAAAATCAAAATAAAGCTTGAACACTATGAACACACTGTATCTCACATATGGATATGTGAGTCAGAAATCCAAAAGGGAGAATGTGACAGAGTTAGATGATGCAGGGTAAACATCATGGGGAGTACAGAGTAAAGATGGGTTTAGACCACATCAGAAGCCAGAGAGCTGCTGCAGGCTGGATTAAATGAGTCACAGCACTCATTAGTAAACAGAGCACACTGTGAACACAGAGTGAATCAATGACTTATCTGTGTAGACTTGCTGTATGCCTTTCTGTGCTACAAAAATTGTATAACAATACCAGGCTGTAGAGTGTCAGAGCTGTGGATTATGTATGTGGAGACACAAATAAAGGGACTCACCCTTGTCTCTTGTGTTTGGCCGTTCTCAGCCAGGGCATCAGGAGGAGGCTCAGGTTTACCCTAGTGTGGGAAGGACAGAACAACATGCTCAGAGTGTTTTATTGTGATAGAACCACAAACAAAAAATTACCTTTAGATAACATATGAATAGTTACAAGAAAAGGTAAAGATATACTAAAGACAAAAACAAACAAAGACAAAGAAGAAACAAAATAGATCAAAATAACGTGAAGAGAAAATGTGGCCATGAAAACGGACCTGCAGCTTAACGTATCCAACACTGTCTCCAGAAGGTACCGGCGCCGGGATGGGGGTCAAACCGATCCCAGCATACTCATTGCTCGGGTCGTCTTCTCCATCAACAGGGCCCATTGTGAGAGTCACAGTGGGGGGAGTGGGAGGCAAGGGGAAGGAAGGCTGAGGGGTTGGGGGCAGGGGCCTTTCCTGGATCCAGCTACCTTTACGGGAGCCCATCCCACCTCCAGAGGACTTTCCATCAGGCACTGGAAGAGCGGGCAACGGCCTGCGGGACAAGGATTCTTGAGAAGGCAGACGTGGTCGTCCCTGAGCCTGCAAGAGGAGGGCGCATTCCTCAAGGGAGCGCTGGACCAGCGTCAGGAGACCCTCAGATGGAGGAGCGTTGCCAATAGCAGATAACGCTGGGAGCAGGTCTGACATACGAGCCCAAGCCTGTTGAAGAGGCGGTGGAGGATCACCTGAATGACTGGCTTTCCAGGTGGATAAGATATCAGCCAGCGAGGTGGCCAGTTCACGTGACAACAGAGTTGACGCCGAGCAGGAGGCTGTGCTCAGCACCGACTGGACAAGGCTGGAAAGTGAGGTTATCCACTGCGCATCACCTGAACCATTACTGGAAATAGAGAGGCGGCGGGTAGAGGTGGAGGAAGACAAGGAAGAGTGAGGGAGGATTTCGATGGTCAGCGCAGGCATGTCATAGATGCCACAGTCAGGCTCAGAAGAGTCTCGATTGTGATCTCCACCACTGCTTCGTTTCTCAGTTCCAGGGACACAATAGACTTGTCCTACATGGGCAGCATCCTCACTAGTGAGACTGGTTGTGGACTCCCCTGGTCCCAGAGGCACGCCTGGAAGAGTAGGGACACTGTAGACTTCATCATCAACTTCATCAGGCTGGACATCTGAAGTGGACACATTCAAAGTGATGGTAGGGACATTGTAGACCTATAAGAGAGAAGACAAAAGGAACGTTTCTTAACTTGTGTGGGTGACCAGTAAAATAAAACTTCCTGAAATCTGTAAGGAGATGCAACAAAGTCACCGACTACCAGCGTAAGGGACGAAATTACCCTTCAACATCGAGGTAAAAAAGCAGGGAGTCTGCACACCACATACAGTAACTGCAGGCAAAAATAATCCAGCAGCTGGCAGATATGTTCAAGAACATTAAAGGGGAAGCAAATGGGGGCAGGGTGGTGGTGGTATGGCCTTGACATGGCCGTGACAGATGGGTGTGACTGAGAGAAAATAGAAGCAACATTTGGACTGGATAGACAGGCTCCCAAAGCAGGCAGAGACAGGTGTAGCTTTGCTTGGAAGGGGGCAGGGAGACGCACCAATAGTGGAATGTGGGAAGAAATGGTGACAAGACACTTGATAGTCATCTCTTGTTGGTGAATCGCTTCACTTGCACAGACATGACTTTGAACGGCCTCAGTTCCCCGCTATTCCTTAGCAAATTACTACTCTGGAATATCATTATACAATAAAAACATAGTGAAAAAAGTAATGCCTACAGAGCAGTGACAGATGGATATCATCAGGTCAAGACTTCATCAGAAAAGATTAAGGCAACAAAACGTTGCCTGCTGTAAGGAAACTTATACACATGGTAATTGCTGTTAGATGCCGTTTAATGTTTAACTTTCATAAGCAACGATATGCCCTAAATAAATCATTACTTGTTTCACTCATTGTGAGTGGAGGTTACACAGACCAAGAGCAATTATTCAACGCAAAGTGAAAAGAGTTTAATCTTTACCTCTGTATCAGATTCAGCTTGTGGTGGGACACTGCGGGGTGTGTCATAGATGCCATCATCATTCCCAAGGGCAGATGGGACTGGACGTTGCCACCTGCCACTGGGAGGAGTATCATAAACCTACCAAGATGACAAATGCACAAAACGTAATCAATATGTAGGTGTTAAAAGTATGCATAAAGCTGCTTAAAAACAATAATGTGGGTCTACAACATAACACTTTGAGGCAGAAAAACAGTTTCCAAACTGTGATAAGTGAAGTAGCCAATACACACCTGGTCATCCACAGCATCTGAGTGATCCTGCTTTTCTCTGTTTTTATTCTGCATGTTCCTGCTGTTCTCCAGACTGTTAGTCATCCTTTGATCCTTACTTTGAGGACTGCCCCGCTGTTTGCTCTCTTCTTGCTGCAGACTTGCAGAGGCGGCAAGAGCAGTGGGTTTGGGGACAGAGTTACAATCAGCTGATGATGGTGCTGTTTGCTGAGCATCTTTCCTGGTGACACCCCTCACTGGAGGTGCTGGAGGTGGAGGCTTGCGGGCAAAATTTGGCGATCCGGGAACCCTGACCTGCCCTGCTCTGACCAGCAAAGGGGACCCCCGATGACAGGCCAGACCAGATTTTGGTGAAACTCCTTTGGGCAGAGGTCTAGGAGATGCTTGAGCAGGGGATAACTGACATGGGTGCTGGTGGGCCAAAACGGTGGCTGAAGTCATATGAAGGCTTGCTCCCACAGGGGTGGGTGTCTGGTACATCCCAGGTGTGTCCTGGCTCACTTTGGGCTGGGGGGTTACAGGTGTTCCATTGAGGACAGAAGGACCATTAGAGCAGACAGTGGTGCCCACAACACCTCCTGTTGGGGACTGATAAACATCATCACCTGCAAGTGGTGTACCTTTGGGTACCAAGTAACAGTCATCTGAGTCTGATGTTAGTGTTTCTCTAGGGACTAGATATGTAGTGTCCTCTGGCTCATCAGCCGCTCTTGGCACTCCAGTAGGTGAGAGGTACACAGACTCTGAGACCATGAGCACTCCAGGCTGCCTGGCATGACCTGCTGAAGGTATGGGAGTTACTGGAGTCTGATAAAGCGTTCCTGTAATTTCTGTGCCTCGTCCTCTTAGAGAGGGCGACCGTGGACGCCCTGCCACCCCAATATCCCAGTCAGGTCTGGGCCGAGTACCGGAGCTGGAGTGGGAGCGTGGGCGCCCACCCTCAACTCTACGGAGTTCCCCAGGCCTCGAGGCAGCTCCAGCTCCTCGTCCCTCGCCCACAGCTGGTGGGGAACGATACACCCCATCTATGTCCTCTGCACTACTACTGACAGCAGTCCGGGCCAAAGGAGGACCAGGTGACAGGTAAACAGAGTCCTCACTGGGCCCTTGATGGAAGTTTGAGTCTGGGGGTGGGGCAGTCTGGAGGAGACGGAGGCGGTTGGCAGGAGCAATGCCCTGCCTCCCATGCAAGGAGCAGAGCCACCAGCCAGGCCCACCACTCTGCTCCTGCTCAAGAACCATGAGGATGTCACCCTTACGGAAAGCCAGTTCCTCTGGGCTCTCAGCTGTGTTGTCAAACAGCGCCTTTGCTAATACCGTCTAAGAAGTAGGCGGAGAAAAAAGTAGGAATTATAAATACAGACCCGCCCATTCTGTTTTTTGCACACATGCCTAAATTCAGACAAGCTAGTGTCTCACATCTGTATACCACAAACAGCCAAGAACATTGATATGGCAATAAGAAGTCAAGTGTATAAAAAGGTTGCTTGTTTAGAGCTGTTGAATGGAGAGTGAATAAAGTGGATCTCATAAAATGTCCCAGTGAGAGAGAGGGACAGGAAGAGGATCTGGGAACAAGAAAAGATGGAAAACGTTGAAGCTAACCCCAAAATTTACAGCTGCATCAGTAATCATAAAGCAGACAGAAAGAGGGGCAGAGTCAGGGAGGATCAATGGCTGAATGGACACAAGGGCTTAATGATAATGAGCGCGATGAGAGGGAGGGGGAGGGGATGAGAGGCACATCTGTCCCTTGCTGTTTAGGGTTTAATTGCCAACCCTAAGCCACAGAGTCAGGCCCCTTTCATTTTCTAAACCAACCCCCCAGAGACAACCGAGCTCAACTGAGCCACGTGGGACCCCTTTAAAACGGTGATAAAGGCAATGAGTATCCAGATAAAATACCTAGATATGGCGAGATCACAAAGCAGCACGAAAACAGGCCCCGATAAGTACATGACACAGTTTCACGTGGTTTCCGTTTGTCTGTCGTTGTGATGAAATTACAAGTAAATAAAAAGATATGCATGCAGTGAAACAAATATTGTACTCACCGAGACAGACATTGTTGATAAACGACCAGTTATGTCTCTAGAAACTATAACTCAAGCGTCCTGGTCAGTCGGGGTCATCCATCTAGATCAGCTGTGCTTCTCAGAGATGTAGTGGTCGCCAGAGAGACTCGGTGCCGAGGCACAGCTGGGTCTGGGCAGGACTCATCTCAAAGCCTGGGTGCCTCGACGTCTGCCTTCATATGACTCCTGTAATCCATGTAGGAACGTTTTTTTTACGACTCTGTTAGAACACACTGAAGCAGGTTTAACAACGTTGGCAAACCTCGACGGATACGTTACAACACACATGAGTGAAACGAAGGTAGGCAGGCAGCGGCAACACCTGTCGTCTCCACGCCCAACAACGTTACGTTACGTTACCGCAGCCCATTCAGCGAAAGCTGACGCTAGCTTAGCATAGCGGAGAAACGAGCAGTGTGAACCCGTTACCACATATATCTCATACAGCTGAGTATGTAACAACTATCACGTTAAATGATAGCTAATTTATCTGAACAGAAGATAAGTATAACGCCGTGAGCGATGTTGTCGCGGCCTAGCTCACAGCTGCTACATAATGTTGGCTAACGTTATGTTAACGCTGGTTATCTTCATCGCCTTTCGCTGCTAACGCTAAGCTTCAGTTCAAAACAACAATGGCACCGCGGGATAAAACCGCTGCAACCCATGTATTTGCTACCCAACGTTAGCCTCCAAAGCTGCCGTATAAAACAATTACCTTTTTATTTTAGTAGCACCGATAAACTTCGTATCGGCGTATAGTCTCTGATACGGAGAATCACTTCTTTTCAAGCGTGAAAATCTCTGGCCATCGGCGTTCAATCATCTTCGGCGATGATGACAACAACATGATCTCCGCCTCCTCAGAGGTTGTACGCAGGTCGCTGATCTAAAAGCATAACACGAGTATCACGCCATGTTCGGCACTCATCTTAGACCGATCCATCCTCTGTGAAATCGATTGGTTATGCGCCGCTTGGCGTACACAGCTCGCGTGATTGGCTTGTTATATGTGGGTTGCGTTCAGGGCCCCCTCGTTGTTGCCAAAACTCAACTGTAAGTGCAGCAAAAACAACACATGTAACCCGCCAGTAATAATAGATGCAGCAACATGCATCTGTTATTTTAACAAATTACACAGTTAATTTTAACGGACATGGATGTAGCATTACGTCTTACAGTAGCCCAATGCGAGCTGCTGTCTGTCTGAAGGCTTTTATTTTGACAGTTGGACTTTAACCCCGGATAACACTCATAGGAGTCATCCATTAGTCGTCAGTAGCCCAAAGGTCCTGGCTATAGACTTTCAGAGTCTTTTTAACAAATCTTTTCTTTGCATAACTTCATATTCATTTTTGAAAGGACAGTCAGGGTGAGATGATGCGTTTGATGCGTTAGCATAATTGCATTAACGTTAGCTGTTCATAGGTGTTGTTATCCACTACGTGAAAGTGTAAGCTTGAAGTGTGCTGTGTGCGTCTACTTTTGAAAGTATCACTGCTGTTGCTTCATCATGTGTCAAAAAATGTATTATTAGCTGTCTGTTGAAAAAAGTTGTTACCTACATCATTCAGAATTCACTCAGCACTCAGATTGTGCACCACAGCTGCCATAGTTCAGGTGACCTCTGCCCTAGTTACGCATTGTTTTTATGTGAGATATCAGTGATTATTCTCTGTTCACAGGTCATGCTGAGAAGTGCTTTCAGGTGCCTCCTTAAGACTATTCCTGTTGCTGGCCAAAGAAGTATGTCTCAAAGCAGTCTTGCTGGAAAGGTAGCCATAGTCACTGCCTCTACAGATGGGTAAGAACCAAATCTGTTAACTCCTGTATTGTCTTTACTGCTTCAAAACTACTACCAGCTACAGCACCAAAAAAGTGCTGCTGGCAAGGATCATGTTTGATGGGATATCAAAGGCTTGTTGTAAAGTTGCGTATAATTTAAAACGGCACGTTTGTTATTATGCTAACAGTTGTTGTAGGTTTCATTGCAGAGCTGCCCTGTCACTGTGCTTTTCTCTGTTTCCTCAGGATCGGTCTAGCTACGGCTCAGGCTCTGGGCAAGAGAGGAGCCCATGTGGTGGTGAGCAGCCGTCGGCAGGCCAACGTGGACAAGGCTGTGGCGCTGCTGCAGAGCCAGAGCATCCAAGTGACTGGGACCACCTGTAATGTCGGTAATGGAGAGGACAGAGAAAAACTGGTTCAAATGGTGAGTCGCAAGGGCAGGTGATTTGTAAAAGATGCATCTGAGGAATCACCCAAGGCATATAGGGGAGCTGAGGGAAACTGTTTTTATATTTAAAAAATAGCCTGCATCTACTGCTATTGTGATTTAGTTGATTTTTTATTTTTTTAATTAAAGTAAGATGGTCCTCAGTCAACAGTATCAACAACTTTAGATCATGTTACTGCACACCCACAACTGTGAGACTGTTTTTGTGTCGAACAGACTCTGCATCAGTGTGGTGGCATTGATATCTTGGTGTCCAATGCAGCAGTCAACCCTTTTTATGGAAACATCATGGACTCTACGGAGGATACCTGGGACAAGGTAAATAATACAACTAAGTCTGCGCAAATTTAGTAAAAGCAGAAAAATAAAAAAAATAGTTTGTATCAGTCGGTGGTTTCTGTCTGTGTAAAACAATACTTCCTCCTTTCATTTACATGAATACAGCAATATTTATAATTATTATAGATTAAATGTTGTTTTTGTTTTATCATATGTACTTAGCATTATCCACATTTGCTTCTAGATCCTTTCTGTAAATGTGAAATCAGCTTTTCTTATGACCAAGTTGGTGGTGCCTCATATGGAGAAGAGGGGGTAAGTGACAAACTAAAGGATGATACACAGAATGGTATTGAAAAAACATGGGCTCAGTCAAATCCAAATAGCCAACAATAAAAAATTAAACTGTCCACTGTAAATTTATTGTCTCTTCCAGAGGGGGAAATGTAGTGTTTGTGTCATCTGTGGCTGGATACCAACCAATGCAGGTCAGTGAGAGTATAAGCAGAACATTTACCCCCAGTAGTTTTATATTAAATTAATTGGAGCAGAATTAATTAGCTTAAATCCTAAGTGACAGGAAATATGTGTTTGGGTGTAACTTTCAGCACTGCACATAGTTTCTTCTACTTTGTCTACTTCACTTTTACTTTTCTTTATTTACTTTTGTCAACTATGTCCCTTAGAGAAACTTTTCTGCTTTAAACGTGATGTAAAAAGATGTGATATTTTATACTTTTTACTGTAAAAATCAGAAGTTTGGACCTCAATCAATTCTCATTGTTGTACATTAAGGACACCTTGTTGTGTTTAATGGTGTAATGGAATAATTTTTACAGTATTTTTGGCAGTGACGACAATGACGAAAGAAGTGAGCATGTAAACACCAATAGATACATGTTTATATTAATATACTGTCATTCCACATAGTACTAACAGTCTGTGAAAATTGTACACGGTGCAAATGTCGCACAGGTTGAACACTTGGTGATTATATCAAAAACTGTCTCTGGCTTCATCATGTTAATGAGGACAGACATCAAGAATGTAACATCAACAAACATTATTTCTGCAGACATAAGTTCTATTTAGTTTTTCATCCTGTGAACCAAAACTCTTGTGCATGTGAACTATATGTTTGAATCTGTGACATGTCCGTGTCTCTGCAGGCTCTGGGTCCCTACAGTGTGAGTAAGACAGCCTTGCTGGGTCTGACCCGGGCGCTGGCTCCCGAGCTCGCACACAGTAACATAAGAGTAAACTGCGTGGCCCCTGGAATTATCAAGACCCGCTTCAGCGCTGCGGTGAGGAGAAAATCTCAAATATCTATATTCAAATGGGGCTTTTGTCATTATATATTTTGTTGTTTTCTACACCAGTATATAACTTGAGTCACATCTTCTCTGTTGTCTCGACAAATGTTATTTCTGTCCCAGTTATGGCAAAATGAAGGCGTTATGGACGAGTTCAACAAACAGCTCAGTATTAAAAGGTACGGTTCATATTCACATGGAAGCTTGTCACCAGTATGCTGTAAAATACAGAAATATGTTAATAATGTTAATGTTAATTTTATTTAGAATTGGAGAGCCGGAGGAAATTGGTGGAGTGATTGCCTTCTTGTGCACTGAGGAGGCTTCCTACATCACTGGAGAGACCATCGCAGTGACCGGAGGGATGGGCTGTCGACTGTGAACCTCCAGACACAACTAAACAAATTTGCACTTCATTGTGTGTTTCTGTGTGGATGAGGTTTGGTTGTTTTTTGATTACTCAAAAAACATTAGCCATGGCACTATGACATCAAACAAATATTGTAGATTTCTGGTGACTGGTAAGTAATTTTTCTGTGAAAAGACTTCTTTAATTAAGATTTATAAATGTACAGACTGCTCATCCTAAACAAGACACCACAGGCCTGGAACAACTCTCTGTCATAGCTTTAAAAATTCATTTAATCCTTGCAGTTGTTTTGATAAACTTAACTTCTAAATAAATGAGAATATTTCCAATGGTGTTCAGTCACTGTACACAACAACAGCAACCAGAATGATGCCTGTTTAAGTATATAAATATCAATCTTTGAAAACCTAGTTGTGCAAAGTTTATAAATTGAAACATCTAATGCTACCAGACATAGTGTATTTGTTGAAAGCCAGATACAGATCAAGAGCATGTTTTAAACTTTTGCCACTATCTGGGTTTTAAATAGGCAGAAAAATGTAAAGTGACACATTTTTCTCATATTGCTTCATGAAAAACCTTTATTAATTAACAATATTACATATCACAGGTACTTATTTGTAACAGATACCACATATATTGTCTGGTCTTTATTTATAAACAAAAGAACAATTTAAAACGTGACCGTCCCCATAATCTGATTCAGTAATCTTGATGTCAGAATACTTATTTATTCAATTGATCTGTTCAATTATTTAAAATGATCTAATTCAACTACAGTGACATTACAAATCAGAAAAATACCTAATATTTATGTCAGCTTTTCAGTCAGTGTAACTGGTGGTTAAAAACAAAACAAAAAAGCAACCATAGCGAAAATCCTGGCGTTGACCAAAAATAAATTTTATCATCTGTGTTTACTGCTGGCCGACAACAGCTTGCGCCGTGTCATCCCAGGTTTCCAGAACTCCCTCAGCGTGGGAACATACGTGCCGTGCTTGGTCTTGTAGTAGCGCTTCATGAACAGCTGAGGGAGACAGAGACGGACAGAAAACAGTGAAGACTGCGCAAAGGTGTCTTACATTCTTCACAATTCACTGGTCACTTTGTATAATTCTTTGTTTACAGCTTGATAAATTGCACCACTGCATAAATAATACCTGATCAAACCCCAAATCTGACCCACCCATAGCACAGGTGAACATTATTTACTGTATCAAGGATTTTTCAATAACTTTAAGGGGCATAAAGTCCCTATGCTTTAGAATACAACATGATATATGTTTAAAACTGCACATCACACATACAATAATTACTGTTTTTCTTACAAACTTACAAAGAAAGCATGGTGAAATCATCATTGCAAGAGTTTTTCAGAATGTCAATGCCAGACTACATGCTCCCTTATAACTGATGTATTTTCAAGGACTTTCAGCGCTCGTGGAAACCTTGTTTTCTCGTGTCGTGTACATCCATACATACCCTGCCTTTGAAGTTCTTTGTCACCTCATCCTCAGAATCAGCCACGTAGTCTTCACCATCACTTGGAGGCGCCAGTGTCTCTAAACATGAACATAAACGCAGTTAAACTAAAACATGTGAGGCTGTTTTTTTATTTTTTATTGTTGCTCATCAGTAAAAAAAAAATCCCCTGCAATCATTTAAATATTTGTTAAATCACCTGTGTTATTCTGTTGCTGAGAGGTAGAGCTGCTTATACTTGGTAATACAGGCAGATTTCTGTGAAGTAGAAACAATCAGAATTACAATACAAACAATGTGTCTCTGTGTTAGCTCTGCAAGTTTTAAATAAAGAGGGAAAACTAAGACAGAGTGAAGATTAATTAAAGATCATTTTCTTTGGTAACTGAATAAGGAAGGGCATAAAAATTATCATATGTATATGAACTACTAATTAATTGTCAGCAGTGGTAATTACCGTTTACTGCATTTGCATTTATCATTTAAGTCTGCAGACAAACAGCTAAAACTCTTGCTGTGATTTGCAGTTATAAAAGAACAGTTTCCTAAATACACACGTATTTAAATCACTAATGCTAGCTCACAGAAAGACAGAGGTGAAACTGGAAACATTGAACTAAATCAGTTTTTATTGTATTTGTGAGGTCTGAGCCACAGTGCTGCAGTAAAGTGTCCAAAAATGATCTGAACTTACTCTATTTACAAAAACATTTGTTATATAGCCCACTGTCCTTTAATGTCCTGCAAGGTCACATTAATGTTTCCTTGGTGACTGATTATCAACTTTGATGTCAGTAGACCAGAATATTTGTTTCTACTCTAAGGACCCTGTATGTTCATTGATATGTTCTGAAACATAAATACATTCATAATTTACTTAAAGTGTTATTTCCAAGGCAGAGATGATGAAGAACTAGTAAATCCAGTGTAACATTTGCAGGATTTTTAAGAGTGGTTGAGCTAATTTTGCATTATGTCTCTTACTCTTTATCATCCAAACCGGGCAAATCTGAGTGACGCTTTTGACGTTGGCTGTTCGTGCTTTTATGTGCTGCAGTTTTGATTGGCGACTTCCTCCTTACGCTCTGCTGTTCCTCATGTGAGAATTTTCCTCTTCTACCAGTCTGCTGAGCGCTAACAGTCTCCACTGACAGTCTTTCGATAATAACTCTGGGTTGGCTGCTGAGGCAAGACACATAAATGAAGCAGAGGGATGGATCTTCAGGCAGGTGGAGTGTTTTGACACCCAGCTTGCTCATGCAGGTTGCCAGTTCTGCTCTGTTCCACCCCTCCTTTCTTACAGTTTTTGCTTCTTTGTTCTTGTTTGTTCTGGTCATGCTTAACACTTCTTGCTCCTCTTCATCAGATTCACTGTGTCTTTGATCGGGATGTTTGCGCTTCTTTCTGATGCTTCTTTTGGAGGTTTTATGTTCCTCCTGCAGTTGTTCTTCACCCTCTTTCCCTTCATCCTCTTTGGATTTTTGTTTCTGTTTAACAACAGTGAATTTTAAGTTCT
Source organism: Sandelia bainsii (assembly GCA_032362345.1). Taxonomy (NCBI): domain Eukaryota; kingdom Metazoa; phylum Chordata; class Actinopteri; order Anabantiformes; family Anabantidae; genus Sandelia; species Sandelia bainsii. The sequence continues at coordinate 8,458,714 of JAUMHL010000011.1, forward strand.
CATTTGGTTCCATGTACTCATTTGTTGCATCTTTTGAGCAGACAGTCCTTCTACTGGCAGAATTCATTACTGGTACATCTTCATTAGATATTAGTCCAATGACAGGAGTAATAAATGGTGTAGTGTCTCTCCTCTGTGCACCATCTGACTGCTCCACAGCAGATGCTTCAGTTTCTGTCAGTTGATCTGAAGGTACTATTCCAGACAGTGGCAGAGAAAGTGAATCCAGGATGGAGTCTCCCATGTTTGGAGGAAGAGATGCTGCAAAAAGTTTACAAAAAATATTAGAGATCTACATGACAAATGTCACTGTTGCAGTCATCCTAGCAAGAAACTAGAAGGCTTCTGATCCTACCTGCTGGCTCAAGATGACCAAGACAGGTTTGATGCTGAAGCAAAGTCTTCAGAAGCTGGGGTTGGGTGGCTGCGCACGCACACTCCTGCAGGACAGGGGGGGCACTGCTGAGCCACGTCGCTGTCTGGAGGCAAATTGTTATTTATGAACGGTTTTTGGTGTATAATGTATATTAATGGTTTGATCAGAATTTAAAAAACCAATGGATGCTGTTCTCAGACGGACTCACTACCTGAGCTAGGTTGGGCACAGGAAGCAACTGGTCGAGTCGAATCAAAAACTCCCACAGCAGCTTCTCCAGCTCCTGGTCAAATGTTGGACCATACTCCACAGGAAACTTCTCCTGTCAGAAGAGAAACACAACACTGGTTGTTTGTTACATTCCTAAATACAGTACATAAAATAAACAGAGCACGAAATACACTGTTGATGTGTGACTGTGTGTGAGGAGAGGAACTCACCTTGAAGAACTGCTCTCTCCTTGCTGGGTCTGTGAGAAGTGTGTGCACCAACGAGTGAAAAACTTCTGCTGTTTTTATGACTTTTACATCCTTCCTCTAGGAGACAAAATAGCAAATTACACATTTGTTCCACAAACATTTTAACAACACTTACTCTGACATTACATTCAACCAGGAATGTTATACTGTAATGTCACAATCTTAGAATTTATTATCTGCATTACACAAATTGGCAATGGACGTCTGTCTGCTTAACCATAATATACAGTACATATTATTAATGATTCTTCATTACAGATACTATGCAGTTTATGTTCTATAAAAGACTGGAAAGCGATCATCTTGTGTGTCTTGAGTCTTTGTTTGCATGACATGTCTACAAACTGTTCACCGCGACATAAATGATGAAAATCATAAATGAAATGATACATTTATTGTAAGATCCTGCTCTGATTTACCACAGTAGGAGCAGAGGAAGATGAAGCAGGAGCACGAATCCTTTTCAGGTGAGGCTCGACCACCTTTACATCAGGCTGTGTGTGGCACAGCTCTAGGATTAACTGTGAAGAAAGTGGACGACAGTGAACCATACACTATGTATATACACATCAAGGCAAGCCAGGAAGACAACAGTGCAAAATGTAGTGAAAAGAGAGGAGAATAACAGACACTGTGGCATTGTGGGATCAATATCTGATTCCACTTCCCCCTGTGATGAGACCCACCCGTGCTCTCAGCCCCAGTGCCAGCTTGCCCTGGTGTCTCACGGTGAGCAGCCCAGGGACTGTCTCACAGGCGGAGGTTACGAATTCCTCCACGACCCCGTACTGCATCACATCCCTCCTCTTCATCACTTTCCAAATTGCTGCCGAGACCAGACGCGCCGGAGGAGCCAGGAGCTGGAGGGCAGCAAACGGGAGGCTGGCATCTGTGCAGAAGACAACAAGCAGGGCAGTTAATCTAACTACATAACACAGATTAAATACGTTTAGTGTGTCTGCAGAGGGCCCATTCGGTTGTCAGCTGCGGTGAGGATGTGGCGTGACAGCAGCTGCAGACCAAACTACTGCCGTAACTTATGCACCGCAATATGTGACAAAAAGATGATGCAAATCAAAACCTCCATGACCATTTTTTAACGTAATCCTTGTTGTTAGCACTTACCTTTCTCGTTAAGTTTTTCTGCGGCCATCCCAGAAGAACATACACAAATGTCACAGACGTTAACGCAGCTTAGCAACTTAAGACAAACTGCTCCTCGAGTAAGTTGACACCTGACGCGGAACTAACAGTTTACACAGGCAAACTTATTGTTTTTATACCGCTGAGACTATGTTTACTAACTCCGGTGACGGCTGAAGTTATCTATCTACACATCAGTATCACTATTACTGTTGTTTACCCGCTTTTGACAACACTGGAACTACTTCCACTAGACCTTCTTCTCATCCTCCCGCCTTCACGGAACGATACCAGTTTCTCGAATCCACACATCTGGCGCGCCGCATTGGCGGTGCTTCGCGACTGGCGAATAGAAGGCACAGGCTCAAAGAAGAGACTCCGCCCACGCGTGCACCGCAGTGTGTTAAACGAGCGCACTCAATCACGTTTCCAGGATATGACGTACAGACGTAACCCGCCAGTTGCTGACTGCAAACAGATTAGTTACTGATCATGTTACTGTCTTATGTTATAACTAATGTTTCATATTAAAACAAAATTAAAGAGAAAACAATATGTTAAAAGAATAAACAACTATATTGTAAACAACATCAGGTCATTTTATGTAGCATATAAAACAGCTAGAAAAGGCAAAAAAAAGCCTTACAGGTATCAGTTTAAATATACATCTCTACTATGATCTTACAATTATTGAAAATATACTACATCCAAGAAAGAATGTACATTTTGGTATTTCTAGGAAATTCCATTGAGTATTTCCATTTTGTGCTATGTCGGCTCCACCACATTTCATTACAAATATTGTACTTTTACTCCTCTACATTTATTTGAAAAGTACCATGAGGCTGCAACCAATAATTATTTTCATTGGCAGTTATTTTATTAGTAACTGATTGATTATGTGAGCATAAAATGTTAGACAATAGTGAAAAAGACCCATTATTATTCCCTCAATCTCAAGGTAACATTTGAAAAATATTGATAAATCAACATTCACTTTTGAGAAGCTGGTACCAGTGGTTTAAACATGCATGTCAATCAAGTATTGAACTAATCTTTTTGGCTTTATTGTACTGGTTGTTTACAGAAGCTGTATTGCAGGCAGTTGCTAAGGGCACATGAACAAGTTTTTGTCCAGGGCTCTGTAGGAGGTTAATCCAACTATGTTTTAGATCTGTTGGGGCTAGACCAAGAGTATCAGCTTATCAGAGCTATATCAGTATTAATGGGTATGGGTATGGTTTTTAGCCAATAATTGAAACGAAATTGCAGTTTAGATTTATATGTTTTCATATAAGTTTGAGAACACTAATAATTTTATTTATCACCTGTAACATGTCACACTATAATGACATGTCACAAATCTTAAAACAACAACATTAACAACAATATCAAAATGGTTTGTTTATGTTTTATGTTGTAAAAATACTGTAACTATCACTTTTAACTTATTGGTAACTCTAACATATTCTTTTTCTTTTTTTTTACCTCAATACAGTATCAGCCGGGTTATAAATTATTGTGGTTGTCAGATGAAGATATGATGTCTTTCAGTCACACACCACCAACACACACATACACACACACAAGCCAGACGAACTTTGCCCTGTGATGTTCTGTGTCTGAATTATCACCACGTTTGGAGCAAAGTCCAGCTGCTGGGTCAAACACGAGCAGTACGGACTATTAGATTATTACAGTTTGTCACATCAAAGCACCCAGCAGAAAATACAGCTGTGAGGAGACACAACAAGATCAGAATGGATTCCACATCTTCATTTATCAAGTAAGTGAAGGATTGTTATTGCCTGTTGTTGTTGTTTTGATTTTACCAATGAGCAAAAAAGCAAACAAAGAAATCAATCTCATCAACGTTACTAGCTGTACCTGATAAGTGACATTTTATGTTGTGAAAATCTCAGAGGGTCTAGACAAAACATTTATTAAACTATAAACTGCGCTAAACACATAGTTTTATTGTCTTTCTGTGTCGTTTGTCCTCAGAACGGTAACAAAGCGAGTGTGGTCCCCACCACAGCGGCCGTTCAGAGTGTGCTGTCACAACAGGGAGACCAGGAAGGGCATCACAGCCGGGACCCTGGAAGAGCTGAAAGAAAGGGTGAGCGCGACTGTAAAACAAAAATACTGGAAATGTATACTTCTGCTCTGATCACAGGAAAATCCAATAATGATGGGAAAAGATTAAAAGGGGGGGGAAAAAGCACAACACATACATGCGGCAAATTTAAAACAGAACTGGGTAACAGTGAAGAAAGGGAATTAACAGTGTTTCAACCAGTAGATAAAAAAGATAGTTGTCTTAAACATGCTGATAGGATGTAACTTTATCTCAAGGCCTAATGATATTAAATATATGGTAACAGGAAGTCATGACTCAAGAATGCACTCTACACCAGGACAAAGACGTCTACAGTGTAGCTGACAGCCAGATTGAATTTAAGTTGTAAGTTTTTGCAATAGTGATATAGTTTTATTTTTTTGTTATATTTTACTACTGAAAAGTTGTAAACACAATAGTTGTGATGCTATAATATATAGTTACAGTCAAAATTAGATGTGATAAATGCAATGGCTTATAATGACCCATATACCTACTTTAATGTTATGTTACATTATTCACAGGTTGACATATTGTTTCCCTGGTGTTTTATTCTTTCTGTTGCATTATTCATAATAACAGATACACTATGCTTCGGGAAACTGCAATCAAGAAAAAGTAGATCTATTCTATTTAAGATCTTATTTTATTCTGAACATTGCTCCAGAATAATCTCTTTAGTGTGATTATGAATTGAATCTGTGCTGCAGGTATGCCAGGCGTTGCTGCTGTCTTTGTCTGCAGTGTCTCTGTCTCTGGTCTGTGAGGAGGACGGTACGGAGGTAGAGTCTGACGAGTTCCTCATGACCCTGCCTGACAACACTGCGCTCATGGTCCTGGAGCCTGGACAGACATGGAGAGCACGGCCGGTGCGTCTGACCAAAGAGGTTTTTGATTATATAGGTGTTGGCTCATTTCAAACTGACTTAGGGCTCCTGTGGGGTCAGGGAATGAATTTGGTCTTGTATGATATGTCATAACAGAACTTACTGTAGTCCATCACAAGTGATTAATATACATGACTGTTGTCTTCAATCTCCAAGGGTGCAGTTGTGTACAAATCTCAAGACAAACCGAGGACCGGGAGAGACATAGCTCGTTTCACCTTTGATCTTTACAAGTTGAGCCCGAAGGACATGTTTGGTTCTCTGAGTGTGAAGGCAACATTTCAGGGCCTGTACTCCGTGAGCGCTGACTTCCAGTGTCTGGGGCCTAAGAAAGTCCTCAGGTAAAGATGGGGAAAGGTGTGAAGGTAGAAAAAACATAAATATAATGATACTTACAGGAAAAAAAGTCTGTTGGTGTAGGCTGTTTATGACGTCCTTTAAGTGGTAAAAGTATCTAGATCATTTATGTAATAATAGTAATAATAAATTTACAATAATAATACATTTTATTGGCAATGCACTTTGTAAGTAAATTACTTTCCTGTAAGTAAAATACAAGCATAAATACTCCATAACAACTAAAGGTTTGTCAAACAAAAGAGTGAGCTGTATTTAAAATGTCAAAAAGAGATCAAAAAGCAAAACTAACAAACTTGTACTGCCCAGAAATGGTCCCTGTGACATGATTAAATTCTAGTCCTAATTTTCTGTTGTATCTAGATAAGTATGGATAACAGCAGATTCAAATTGACTCAGATTCAGAAGACACTGGGTCTATTGATATGAGGTGGCTCAAACTGCTCAGTATTTACTCTTTGAAAGGAAAAACATCTTTGATAACCCTTACGAATCTTTGGTATAACTTTTTGGTATAAGTTTTTGACTAATTTTGTATTTTTCTTTATATTTCACCCTACAAACTTTCCATGCCAGTGTCTGGTACAATGTTTTTCCAGCACAACCTCAGATATATGAATTTGCAGTAATTTGTCTTGTGTATTTTTTATGGTGAAAACCACAAAGATGTTCAATAAACATGATTTAGTAGGTTAGGGTTAGGGTTGCCCATAACCCTAACCCTAACCTTAATAAATGACATTATACTATAAATAAAATCAAATGTAAAACAAGTAAAAATTAAATTATGCACACCTCTTTTCAGGCACCGAAACAGTGACACGGACTGAAGAAAACACAAATAACCGTATTACGGACTTTACACTTTCATGGTGCAGTACTATTATTTGGCCACTAGATGACGGCAGCTAAAAGACATTTGCTGAGAGTCCAGATGTAGTGCCAGTAATCATATGACATTAAATGTGACTTACAGAATCAAACAGATGAACCTTTGTCTTGGTTCTGTTTTTCAGAGAAGCTCTGCGCATGGCCTCCACCCTCCTACACGCTGCAGGGCACCTGCTTATCACTTCTGCCTCTGTGATCCGGCGCGTTATCGAGGGAGCTGAGTTTTGGCAGCCGCAGAGGGCAGAGTACATAGACAGCTGGAACTGAAAGAGCCAAGAGAAAAGTATCTATATGCAACACAGACTAGATCTGATATTATTCACTGAATAAGGATTGGTGGGTTTGTCTGTGTCTTGAGTTTCTTCTCATCATTAAAAATATCACTGGATAGTCATTATATTATATAATTGCTTCTTTCACCCTTAATTATTTTAATGTTGATATAAACTGAATGTAAAAATGTTTAGTATTCATTAATATTAAACATTAGAAAATGTCTTAACAGCGGTAGTTTAGTAGTGTAACTGGATAAGATGAGAATGGGTGTCATAGCTATTAATGTGTCTATGTTTTGTGCAATATATTCTACATAAAATGATATGAATGTAGGATGTTAACTTTTTTGTGGCTTATGAATTGTCAGGTGAGCTTAAACCACTCTTAACATCATGCAATTATTGTTATTTTGATCTTTTTTTCACTCATGTTGAAAAAATAAAAAATTAAATATTCATGTATTGACAAAGAAAATAAATCATTCAATTTGTAGGTGTTTTGGTGTAACTAATCATAAGACGAGTCATATTCCAACAAGAAATTTAAGTGTTTTACTTCAATAACAATGAAAAATTTACAGTACCAAGGGTCTGATAAGTACCCTACAACAAGTACCATACAACATCTGGTATGTATGGTACATACATGTGAAGTATTCAAAACTATAACAGCAATGAAATTCAAAAGAATGCAACTTTTTACCAAACATCTGTATAAAAAACACTGTGCTCATGTTAAATCGAACAGCAAACTAACTTTAAATGATGAATGCACAACTCAAAACTGTCTCTGACGCAGCTTCCCAAACGTTAAGCGGTGATGCAGCTCCCTCCCTTATGGTGGGACATTAGCTACAGAGGCTGTGAAATTATTTCTACTCCCGAGGCACGTTCACTCTTTCATTTTCACCAGAACCTTCACTCTTCTCAAGAACCATCTTCCATTGTCGTGTTTCAGATGCCCTCGACTCTTTGCGCCAGCGTTTTGCGGAACTGCCGGTTCCTGATGTTGGCCAGCGCCTGGCTGTGCTGCTCCTGAGTCATCCAGCGAGGCCTTGCTTTCTTAATGTAATATCGCATGTCAGCGAACCACTGAACCAATACACTGCGATGGATGCCAATCACCATCGCCAGTTGGCTGTAGTCCTCACTGTCTGGATACTGGCAGTAAGAGAAAGATACCTTCAACATCTCCAACTGAGCCTGCGTCTTTGCAGTGCAGCGGATTTGAGGGCGGGGGGTGCATGGATCTACCACGTGAGAATCCTGCTGTTGGGTGACAATGGATGAACTGTCAGCAGCATCAGGGTTATTAACTTCAATGAGCTCCTTCAGTTTGTCAGCATACAAACTGTCAGCTACATCTCTTTCTTCCTGCAAGCTGGACTCCACTTCTGATTTCCCTTCAAAGCCGCCACAACAATCTGAGGTGGTGGGGAAAACCTCACCTCTTTCCATCATTTCTGTCAGGTTTTCACTCACTTGAGGCACATTAAAGGCTTGGGGTGGAGGCTGGGGGAAGAGGAGAGGACTCACATCCAGTGGCTCATCAGGCACCACAAAGCTCTTGTCAGCAGGCCACTGATGGATGGACATTAATCTTTTGCTTTGCTTCTTCTTTCTCGTCTTGTCTGTCACTGTTATTTTTTTCCGCTTTTGCTGAATATTTCTTTTGCCTTCTTCTACTTTGTCAACTTTTTTGTTCTTCACTGTCTTATCCTGCTTCGTTTTGCTCTGCTGCTCATTAGCCCTCACATTTTCTCGCATCATCCTTCCCTTATTTCTGCTCTGTTCCTCCCTAACCTGTGCTACCTTCTTCCCAGCAGACTCGTCTACCTCTGTCTTCTGTCTCTTTTCTCTTCCATCCTCGTTTATCTCCTCTTCCATCATGTTTTGCAGCTCTTCCTTTTCCTGTTTTGGCCTGACCTTCCTTCTGACTTGCTGAATGTCTTTGTAGTCCCAGCTGATGCCATAGCGGAGTCTCTGTAACATGAACCACACTTTCACCTGGTCTGGGTGAACGGAGCAGCGCTGTGCAAGTGTGGCTGTCTGTTTCTCTGTCAGATATGGGAATCTGTCGAAGGCCTTGTCCAGCTCTGCTGCACCATCCAGCTGTAGGTCGATCTGGTTTGAGTGCACCCATATAATCCTCCGACTGTCAGAGACCAAGGGGAGACACAGTGCATTGTTGCGGTTCAGGTTGAAAGCCGCCGGCGCAAAGGTAGTTTCTCTGTGAACATCAGGTGTCGTTTGTTTGAGCCTCTGCCTCATCTTTTTAAACTGTCATAACAACTCCTAGAAAGAACAGACAAACAGAAAGGGTTGATCCTAGAAGAATAATCAGCAACTTTACATTTTATGAAAAATATGTTTCCCAAATGTTTAACAACTGAAAGACAAAGTTTCAAACACAAGTAGCTAAAACTACTTTGGCATAACGATGACCTGGGTGACTGAGAACGATCTCTACAGACGATTGTGACAAAAACTCTGACAAAAATAATTAATACAATATTTTTTGCATCTTGCTGGGGTAACTGTAAGTATAAGTGATTAAAGCTACAAAAATAAAAAAAAAAGTAAGGTTAACAGTTAAAATGGCACTTCAGTAAGGTACTGAACTTGACCAAATGTTTAAGAACCGTGATTATCATGGTCAGTAACGTTAGTGTAAATTGCCATAAATTATAGTCATGTTGTACACTGAATGAATATTTCATAATGTTACATATAAAATACATCATGCTGATTTAATCACTGAACACATAATACTAATTCGATGGTGTTTAAAAATTCACATTGACCAGCTAACGATAGCTAACGTAGCACTAGCAAAGTTAACGGCACACTTTGACATGATAGATGTCATTTCTTTAAAATTACGTATCGTTAATTCGTCTAACGTAGCAAACTCTGTCTAGGGTGACATTAAGAAACATCATACCTCATTGGTGATGATAACTCGTCAACTAAGTCAGTCTGCGATCACAATTTCTGCCCGTTTGTTAGCATTAGCATCAACTATGCTAGCTATAGCAGCACGTCAGACGTCCCACCCTCATATTGTACGGGAGAGGTTAGCTTGCTAAGTAGCATTAGCTTAACTGTTTAATACAGACACTTGGCTTTTCTTTTTTTTTTTTTTTTTTTTGCTACAGTATAATGATTAATTATTATTCTGTAGCAGGACAAGATATGGAAATTGTCACCAACTCCAGTGAATAAATGGTTTTAAGTTCCTATTTCCACCTTTCAGCTGATGTGGATCAATTCACAGTTAAAAACCAACCAGTGGATCTGGAAACATTCAGACAGCTGTAGCTAGAGCTCGGTTACTAATGCATCTAGTCACATTTTAATTCTGTATTTTATTGTAATCTCCAAGGAGTGTTTAAGAATGATCCTGTACAAGTTTATAGTAATACAACGTAAAGAAAACACATTATTTATTACAAGTTGTTAGGTACTGTATACCTGTTTTTCTTTTTTCTTCCGGTCAGTCAGCTCATCAATTCAATTCAATTCAATTCAATTCAATTCAATTTATTTATATAGCGCCAAATCACAACAGAATCATCTCAAGGCACTTTACAAATAAGGTGAAAAGTATATAGTTATACAAAAAGAAACCCAACAATCTCGAAGAAGAAACCTCCAGCAGAACCAGGATCAGGGTGGGCGGTCATCTGCCTTGACTGGTGGGGTGAATGAATAGTGGAGAGAAAAGGAGAAGTGACAATAATGACAACAGACAAAACATGATCACGTTATCCTGCTACCATCTGTGGCCTACCCTGATTGAAATGAATGGAGATTATTTGGCCAATATATAAAATATATATATACAATTCCAAAATTATAATGAATTAAGGAAGTTTAAGCAAAGGATAATTCAATTTCCTCAAAAGCTCTTAAAACATTCATGAAAGTTGGACTTGTTTATCTTCTCTACTATCCTGGTTGTGTGTCCCAGTGACTGAGTGTAGAATTTACCTGTAGTAGATTATTAAGCCTTTTGAACTGATAAGGTAAGGTGAGGCTTTTATTAGCGGCAGGCAAACAAGTGACACCACGATATCTTATAAAAGGATAGGATATGAAACTGCAGAAGAATATAACTCATCTATCACACCAGAGAGACCAGAGACGGACAACCAGCTAATTCAAGGGCATTTTCTAATACTTAATTTAGAACGTATTAAAGGGAATTTATTAAACAGCAACACAAGCACAGTTATTTCCTATATTTTCCTGTTTCTGAAAACGTGTCTGATAATATACAAAAATATCCAGAAGGAGAGGAAACCAGCACGAAAGACCTGAAATGTGAGATCTCTGTGTGCGTCCAGCACTTGCAGACCCTTGTCACCACTCCTGTGTTAATACTTTGTTTTCTTTGTCACAAAAGAGCTTGAATATGTCAAGTACAAGTGGATTTAGCA
>JAUMHL010000011.1:8481505-8512063 GCA_032362345.1 Sandelia bainsii
TCTCTATGACCCACAACATGTTACATCTGTTTTATAGATGCATACATGTGGCTAAGGGATGACCAGTGGGTAAACTGCGAATGAGTGCTGAAGTGTTTTTTCTCTTTAATAACGACCAAATTCCCATGAGGACATGTGTTTACTCAGGGATCACGTTTTGAACGACTCAGAGGTCAGCAATGGAAACATCTGTATCTAGGTCAGACTGGTTTCACATGGAAAAATCCACAACTGTATGCCCACCTCACTCCGAGACTTCAGCGTGCTTCGCTTTGGACGAAGGAGCACATCTTTGAAGTCCAGCTTGATGTCATTCTCAATGCGAGGCATCCTGGAAACGGGTTGGGCAGGAAGTGTAGCACGAAATGTGAAAAATGAAGCACCAGGAATGTGACTTTCTGAAAGACAGGGAGATCACAGATAAGGATCTTTGCTTTGTGTTGTCTCTTTGCCCATGTTTGCACCTTATTCTCCCTGTTATTCTTATTTTCCCATACAGCCATACACAAGTAAACATAGGGTTATTAAATGTCAGTAACGGGTCTATGGTCTGTAAATAACAGATAAAACATCCTTCTTGCACATAAAAGACGAGGCAGCATTGGCCAGACGTGTAATTACTACAATGAGGCTATGTTTAGCTAGGTAGCTGTTTATAAATGCTCATAGGCTACTGAAAATGCTACAGCTAATGGTCTTCACGCTAAACATATCACACAGATAAGTGGACTGTTGCTCCTGCAGCCCGATGTCAAAATTCAAGGGTAGACCGGCAGAAAGTGGCGAAATTGAATCTGCTTGATTAGCATAACAAACTGTTCATCTGAGCATAATCTACTAATTCGTCATCAAATTAGTTAGTTTGTAGATTTAGCAAAAGAAAGTAATTACCGTTAGGAAAGTATGATCGATTTTTTTCTGTCCTGCTGCTTCCTTTTCCACTGTTTGCGCGGGAGGTTTTATGGCGGTGGACACCAACTGACAGCCGCTTTGTAGTTTTTTATCAGCTTCATCTCGTAGGCGGCAAGTAGGTAGAAACTACAAATGTCAGACTCGCTTTACGCCACATCGTAAAGATTGTTTTATTTGTTTAGGAAACATATTTCGGTTCTATTTTGTTTAGGTGAAGCTCAGAGTTCACATTAATGCTATACATTGACATATAATGACAGTGTTAGTGGAAATTATGTCTTTAATCACCGTAAAAAGAAGCAAATGTTTGGCAAATGAAGTTGAAGCGGAACCATTGTTATGCAAACAAGGAGGCGGTGGGATTCAGTGAGAAACACAGGAAATGTTCATTGAAATTATAGAAAGGAAGAAATAACGACTTTCTTTCCCAAAATACTGTATTGAAAGAGTATTTTTCACCCGGAAGATAGTCTGAGCATATATTCAATTAACATATAGTCGTACTGCTGTTTCTCCTTCGGTTAATTTAACAAAACAAAAATGCTGATTAAAGTGAAGGTAAGCCAACGCAAGTACAACGATTAGCCCGGTTTAACAGTTAACTTTAGTCTGTTAGTGCTATTAATGAGTCATTAGATTTGATCTATTGTAATAATTTTTGTTACTTTTTTGTTAACTTTTTGTTATTACAGACACTCACTGGCAAGGAGATAGAGATTGACATAGAGCCCACAGATAAGGTAACGTTTGATCATTAGTTATACCTCCTCATTTGTGCTGTGTGCTTATAATAACATGTTATTCAGTGTGTGTTCGAGCATTGAACGACATGTTTTGCATTGATTTCCATTCAGGTGGAGCGGATTAAAGAAAGGGTGGAGGAGAAAGAGGGGATCCCTCCCCAACAGCAGAGGTTGATCTACAGTGGTAAACAGATGTAAGCTCAATATACCCTTTCTAAATTAAAGGATGATGAAGATGTTATTCATTTTTCTCATTGTCATCAAATCCAGTTAAAATACCCAAACCAATACTAATAACAGTATTTTCTGTGTTTCCAAAGCCTGACTATGTTTGTTCCTCTATGCTAATATGAAACTAGATTAAATGTGTAGAAAATAAAGCATTTTTTATTCATAAACCCAATTTTATATACACATCAGTGAGTCAGACATTTGCATTGGATGTCACCAGGGAAACATAGTCTGAGTCAGTCACTGCTGTAAATGCTCACCAGTGCACCAAATGTGTATCAAAATGAACCCCAACAAATGCTTCTACTACTGTGTATTTAATATTTGATATAAGTGACTAAACAGCTGTTTTAGGATTTGATTCATTCATTGACACTGTTTTAATTTAAATTATACATTTGTGATTATACATAGAGGTCAAAGTATTCAGCTTAATCTCAACATTGACTTTTTTGTACCCTGAGGAAATGTTCCTTGTAGCCAGGTAAAACACAGAAAACAGACAGTTTAAATATAAATATACAATACGTATATCATATAAAGCACTACAAAGCTAACATAAAACAGTACACCCAGAAATTAACATCCCACTCAGTCTATATATATATATAGATATATATGTATATATATATCTATAGTCTGTACTATATTAGTCAAACATTACCATTAGCACCCGCCAATTTTGCCAAGTTTATCCCATTTGCTACAAGAGCACTGATACTGTTTATGATAACACAGGTGTTATTTTTACACTAGTTTAGAAAGACGTTATATATCCCCTGTAGCCTTAATCTGTGTGACAATATAGGTGATTCATTGTCCTTGATGTTGTGGCAAAAAGTAAATCCATATGAAGATTAGAAAAAACCTTTTATTTCTGCTTTGTACCCTGCACCCCTTTCCTCTCTGCTCTCAGGAACGATGAGAAAACAGCGGCAGACTATAAAATCCAGGGAGGCTCTGTTCTCCATTTGGTGCTTGCTCTGCGAGGAGGACATGTGTTCCGCTCTCCCACAAGCCTCAACTCCAAGCCTGCATTGTAGACATCACTACACCACACCTTTTGTGATGCCTACACTAAGCGGATACACTGAAGACAAACACAGCTGCCAGTCGCAGAGTCACCTGGCAGCACAGAGACATTTATAGGAAGAGTAAGATCAGTTTGTATTTATGGCATCCTCTTCCCTACGGCCAGAAATGTTTTCGCTGCAAACACTTCCCACACTGTTATAGTGAGATACGACACAAGTTAAATGTGAGCTGGTGGAAAAGTTAGTTGAAAAGTAAACAACCTTTGGCTATAGATTCACAACCCAGAGCTAATTTGGTTGTTACAGAAAAAACTTGTTTATTTCTATAGCTCTGAAATGGGCAGGGCTCGGTTTCCCTGAGCATTTATGCACATGTATTATCTTTGTTCCACTGACTAACAACGAAGCAGAGATGCTGTATCTGTAGTGTAAAAATGCTGTAGGGAACCCCTCCTTTTCTTCTAATGTTTGCTTCTTATGCTTCATACATGTTTTATTCTTTTATCTACACATTTCCCCAACTCATGGTGTGTGTATCAATGTATCAGAAGTCATTTTCTCACGTTTAGCACTCATGGAGCTCAGATACATTTGTGAAGGGTGGGAAACAGCATATTTAACAAGAACTGTTCAACATTTTAGGAAAGTTAGTTATAAGAATAATATAATGATAATAATAATAATTATTATTTTACGGGGGATATGCAGTGTCTTTCTGTCACCAACCAGCTAAAAAAAATTGGACATATTTCCCAACATGTCGACATATTTTGTGTGCTCTGCATGTCAAGAAAACTTTCTGGCACTTTTTAAAAATCATGTCACAACTGCTTCATGCATAGACTAAACAAGATGTGTTATATAATTTCATCTGAATTTCAGTTGTTAAGAGTAATTTGTTTTTGTGCCGATCGCCTATTTTACTTTCATGAAGACAAGGAGTGTGCCAGATATGGTCCTCTCTGACAATGGATTCATACGTAGTATTGTCAGGTTTGCTTTTATGTGTTCACAGAAGCAACTTTAACTTTTAGCATTGGTGTGTCAGCCCTTCTGGGTACAGAAATGTGTGGAACCGATTTATGTCACGGATTAGTCTGTCAGTAGAATGAACAGCTGAAAATGCTTAGCCTTTGCCATTTAAAATGTACAATACAGATGAACAAATGAGTGGTGAAAAGTCTGGTTCATTTATAATATATTTATTTTTTATTCTTGTCACACACTCATCTCCAATATACACATTTACATTTTTAACAGTTCGAGAGACATGTCAGTCAGAATGGCTCTTAGTATGATAGTTACAATGCAAAAGGCAACTTAAGTTACAGACCAACGTATACACAAATGATTCAGAATTAACATTCATATCAGGCAGATTATTGTGGTGTTGTAATTTATTGCTAAGAGAAGAACTGCTTAGATTATCACATACTGTTACAACACTGAAAACCTCCACCACACTGGAGTTGCCTGTTTTGGTCTGAATTAAAGCAAGAAGTGGAGGTCGCAGCTTGTCTGGGAACCGTGAGCAGCAAGAAAGTATAAATCAGCACTGTCAATGTTTCTTTAGCTTGAAAACAGTAGATCATGCAGATGTAGACCCAGATCAGACTGTGTCTGGGCACTTTATAATGTCATATGACACAAAGTTGCAGCATTTGATTTCTGAGGTGGAAACATTTTCAGGCCTCTTGTATGTACAGAAAGAGAGAGTTGTTTTGAATATAAATGTTAAAACTAGTCAATATAGTCACATTCTGTGAAATGATCACACAGTGGAATAAAGATAAAGTTGGGAAGCATTTTTTTTTGTACAAATGAGGCCTTGAATTACAAATTCAAACATTAGTCAGTGGTTTTTATTTACTATGAGGCAACATACAGACTATCATGACATCTGTGTATACTGCAAATACACAGTAACCATACAGGCACATTGAACATCGCTGAACGTATAGACATCCAAGACACTCTGTTCCCCTTACAAATGAACAACAGCAACTTTTACAATACTGGCACAACTTCAGTGATACTCTGATAGTTAATTACTCAACAACTGTCACTCTCTGTGACTTCTTTTCAGGGGGTTTCTTGAAAGATAAAGTCTCCTGAGAAAATAAATATCTAAAAGCACCAGTCCAAACATTAAGCACTAACAGACTGGTTTTCAAAGGAAACCAGTCCAAACCGTTTAGTTTTCATGGTCTGGAGGTTTTAGGCAGTGTTTGTAAAGAGAAGGCAGTGGGGATGCCCTGAGACACTAACAGAATATAGAAACAATAAAGACAGTAAAATATATAATCTGTGTTTATGTGTGCAGGAGTGTTACTATAATATGCAGCATTAGTGTAGATACATAACTATTACCAGACAATACAGAATAGGCTCATTCAGGGGTGCATGTTAAGTTTTTGCTGGTGCCTCGACTAAT
This sequence comes from Sandelia bainsii, assembly GCA_032362345.1. Taxonomy (NCBI): domain Eukaryota; kingdom Metazoa; phylum Chordata; class Actinopteri; order Anabantiformes; family Anabantidae; genus Sandelia; species Sandelia bainsii. The sequence goes on from JAUMHL010000011.1 coordinate 8,486,860, forward strand.
ATTGCACTAAAATGTCTTCTAGTGAAGTGTATGAATCAAAAATATTTTTTTTAATGTAAAGCTCTTTTTCTACACCCTAACTAAAGCATAAAAATATTTAACACAGCTAGATGGAACTGTAATCTACAAAAAATACTTTTACTGCCGTACTACATTGAAGAAAATCGGTGCCTTTTTAAAAATACACAGGCATTCACATGTGTCGGTGTAAAGATTTTGCATGTTAACAATACAAATATGGTGAAAACATTGTGTCTTTATTATTTATTCTTTCTAGTTTCCAGTATCCATGCTGGACTTGCAGTTTGATGGGTTGATTACGTGTGTGGTGTCCACACAAGAACTCAAAGCTCTCAACTTTTTGTTGCTTTCTTAAAAATGAACATTAACCATCTGTCTGCATCAGTCAAAACACAACTGTAATGGCAACTGAGTACAGAAAATATTCGGATTAAACCAATGAACAAGAACTGTGCACCATTTACCACCACATTTACGGTTTACATTTATTGATGTTGAGTAGAAACAATAATATCAACAAATTTAAAATTAACCTATCAAAACTAAAATAACAACAAAGATAAATGATATAAACAATTATAACAATTACAAAAAAAGAGGAACATATTGGAATTACAGTCACCTTTGAAAACAAAATACTACTTAGTGTACTTTACAAGAAAAAATGACTTCAATCTGAATATGATTTTCAGCTTTGACAATCAAAATACAGCTTTGGTGTGTTTGTGTAGCCATCACAGTACACTAGGAGTCTTTTGATAATAATACAAAAAATACTCAAAACTGATGCTCTCACAGTCTGAGTGTGCAGGGAGTGTGTGGAGGAGGGTGATGATGAGGATGACGGCGAGTAGAAAGTGGTGAAAAGTGTGAAGGTGTTTAACCTTTTCTTTATTGCACTTTTGAAAGACCCCAGACAGAAAAGTTTGGGGTCATATACTCTAAATGTATCAAACTATATTTGGCACAGAAATCAGAGATTGATATGATGGTAAAACAAAATAAAAATATGAAAAGAGAAGATGTGGGGGCACAAGTATTGATCAACTACAAACTGCGGTGTATGTTTGCATATGTCTTTGTGTGTGTGTGTGTGTGTGTGTGCGCCCTCACGTGTTTCTGCGTATATGTACGTTTATTTCAGGGAAGGTGGGAGATAAAAGACGTGTACTTCAGCAGTCTGCTGACTTGTGGTTGTCTCCGTCCCCCTTGGACAGAGGGGACCTGGCCTCCTTCATTTCTTCTCCCTCCTCTCCGCTTCCACTGCTGCTTCCATCACCTTCGGCCGGATAAACAACAACACAAAACTTCTGGCCCAAGTATGTAATTTTGTCTGGAAGGAGAGAGCGACAAAAGAGTTTTCATATGACATTTAAAACATTGAGCAAGTACTGTATGAAGAAAATACTTAGTATTTAAATATTCTGGAAATAAATAATAGATTAATTAAAGATGAAATTGAAAAAACAAACAAACTGAAAAGAAGATTAAATTTAACTGTGAAATTTTAGGAAATACACTTACTACTTTTTTTGCTAACTAACTTACCAACGAATGCGTGAAAGCACTGGGGCTTATTATCCCAGTAGACTCCCAGGAAATAGACGGGGACTCCAGTCAGCATGATGGCCAGACCGATGCCACACACCACAGGCTCAGAGTACAGAGAGAAGATGAGCAAGAAAGCCCAGAAGATGAGGTAAATGACCGGCCATATCAGGCTGATCTGGATGAGAAAATACAATAACTTATTATTACTTCTGTAGAAGGTGGTGTTTGAACACCTTTGAATATCATATAGTTGACCTAAAATGCTAATTCACAGTGGCATCTCAAACTGCTGGTTGAGCTACCACCGAGATCTGTGTAGAGAGTAGTTTTCAAAAAAGAAGCTGTTTTGGCTGCTTGAACTGACACACTGGCTGTTTTTCCAATGGCTCTCAAAAGTACTTTGTTAGTACAGCCTCTTCTGAAAACAAAAAAAAATCAGTCTAGATGGCAGTAACTTTTAGATTTTTAGCCAGTTTCCATTTATGAAGCAGGTTTACCATCTGATATCTGGCTCCAACTCTGCTTTCATGCCAAACAAAGCACTGAGAAAGCTCTTCTTGAAGTTATAAATTATTTCTGAAAAGACTTGTAATGAACATAAATATATTTTCTGGTACTTCTTAAGAAGTATTTGGACCTTTTCCTGCTTTGTTGGTAATATTTCTGTTTTTTGCATCAGTCATTTTGTGTTTTTTTTCTGTGTTTTTATAAAACAGATAAATTCCCCCCTCAAAAATCTAAATTATCTGTGCAGGAGAATCATTAAATGACAAATGACAAATTGAAAAGAGATTAAAGGTTGACACCAACCAGGAGCGCTGTGGCAGAAATACTGTAACACTATAGTATGCATCTTTGTTCAAATGTGGTATCTAATGCTAAAGGAAGGAAAACACAAATCAGAGACAAAGACACCACATCATCCCACCTTGATTGGTCTGTGCATGTCTGGCTGTTTAATACGCAGCACAATCTGCCCGGCAACAGTGACTCCGTAGAAGAAGTAGTTGATGAAGCCGACGTAGTTGATGAGAGTGTACATGTCACTGGTGCACAGCATAAGCAGGGTGGACAGGCACTGCAGAAAAAGAAGAAAAAAAGGCCAGAAACAGATTTAGAGAGTTTGTGGTGTGTCTGAGCATCAAGATAAACACTGACTTATCTGATGGAGATTATATTAAGGAGCGTGGTACTCACAGTAAAGAGCAGAGCAGGGATGGGAGTGCAACGTAATACATGAATCATGGCCAGCAGACTCGGGAGGTGGCCCTCTCTGGCTCCAGCAAAGAACAATCTGTGAAAGACAGGGATGAAATTGAGAAAAAAAAAAAAACATTTAGTGAAAGCATAAATACAAGTTGGCAGTACATCCATATGTTTTATGATGAGAATGAACCTGGAGCATATGGAGACAGAGCCACGGAGTGAATTACGTTCACATAAACCAGTAAAACAAGCATCAGAAAAAGGTTTACATGAGTTAAAACCTGCTTATTATATGAGGCTAGAATCATTATGGAGCCAACTAACCGTGACGAGGTGAAGAGGGAACCGTTGACTCCCCCGAAGGTGGAGAGAGCCACAGAGATGGGCATGATCCACGCCATGACTCCCAGAAGCTTCTCACCAAATGTCTGGGATGGAGGAATGGGAAGACAAAGGTTAGAGGCTGGATGAGGGGGAGGAATGGGGGAGTAAAGCAGAGACACGTTGCACATGGTTAGATATATTTATTTCACCATGTTTTTACTCTGTTTCTATTACAGTGAAAGGGCTGCAAACGGTATCAACCAACATGCTGGACTTGAGCATTGTCCAACAGAGACCACTAGAGGGCGACACAGTCTTTCTGCTACCAAGGTGTGTGATTGAGTGAAGTCACAGGACAGGACCACCCTGCGTCACAACCTGAGCTACTCACCACGGCAACAGCGTTTGAGGCGAGCAGCTCCTGGGGACTCATGGCCGTGACGTAGGCGATGTTGGCAAAGACGTAAACGAATGTCACGAGGGGGATGGAGATGAATATGGCACGAGGAAGGTTCCTGGAGACAATAGAAATCAGAATTTAGTTGACCGAAGGGGCAGAAAGCTAAATAAAAGGAGGGTTTATAGTAGGAAATTAAAAATAGGGGAGGTGTATTAATGGATATTAGGGTTATAATGTGTTTTTCAAATGCAGAGGAAATGAAGAAATAAACCATTTTATGCAGTATTTGAGATCAGAGACCAGACATTAGGAATGACAGTGAGAATTTCTTTCCTGCTAAGCTGAACACATTTCAGAGAGCTTTAACAAAAAGAATCAGGGATTAAACTGGGAAGCTTAGTTGGTATGCGACTGCTAATCACTGAAATTGCTACGAGCAGCTATGGAAATATGGCACTCAGTGCTGGGAAAGTAGTTTTCAAACTAGAACAACACATTATTTCTTGACATATCAGAGGCAGAGTAAAGCATCTTACACATAGGGGTCCACCAGCTCCTCTGTGACGTAGTTGAGGAAGTTCCACCCTCCGTAGGCGAAGGAGCCTTGTAGGAAAGCTAAGGCTATCAAACCCACGTCATAGTCCTGGAAGGGCTCGAAGGCATTAACTGGCTCCAACCAGTAGTACTCTCCTACAGGTGGAAACGAACAGTAAGAGGCAAAATACTTTTTGGTGCAGCCGTCAGTGAATATTTAACATTATAATCGTAGGAAACCTCCTTTTCCATTAAGACTGAGCTTTATTCTGAATCTGAATAGTCTTACCTAACTTAATAGGTCTGTTTGTGATAATACTGTTTTGCTGAGGGGGTAAACAGAATCCTCACCTAATGAAATGAATGTGTGGTAAACAAGTTGTAAAAGTCATTCTGTTAAACCCCTCCCTGTAAACTGACTTTAACTGTGACCCCCTCGAGTTTCACAAATCATATAATCAATGCCATAATTCATCTTTAGGAATCTTTTTTTTTTTTGGATTTGTCATGACATTTTTTTCTTAGAAAGTATTTCTGCTCTGCTCTCTCACAGGCTTTCCTTTATATACAACCTCTTCACTATCTTCAAACAATCACACTGAAATACTCACCTTGTTGTTTCAGGGGCCGACTCTCTCTGGCCCCTGTAATAACTGTCCCTTGGCCGTGTTTGAACTGTAAACCCACACAGGCGTGCTGGTGTTAGCAATGTGAGTTTTAGCCAAAATGGGCCCCAACTCACTGACCCCTGTCCTGACTGACTGAGAATGTCCCCACTGACCGCGAGTGTGAGTAGAAACCCTGTACTATGGTTATATTCAGGGATTCATTCAGGAATGCACAGGTGGCATTAACCAGCTTACCCTTGCAGATCTGCACGATGCCCATGATGATGATGAGTGCGAGGGCCAGCAGTTTGCCAGCGGTGAAGATGTCCTGCACCCTGGTGGCCCACCTCACGCTGGAGCAGTTCACCCATGTCAGCAGCACTAAACACACAAAAACAACAACAATTTACTCAATAAATCCAGGTTTTCCCCTCAGGTGGCGTTAAAATCACTTCATTCCACACTGTCTGGCAACTACACATTTATAATGTCTTGATCAGGTTGTTGCATGTTTTGACTGAAGCTGAACACATTTTATGCTGTGAAATATTCAAGACTTCGTATTTGTATTGTATCTTGTGCATCATTTTGTACAAATTTCACCCAAATTCAGCCTGAAAACTTCTCCAGAAACTCGTAGGTCTGACTAATGTTCGGCTGCACACTTTTGAGTTTGCCCTGACTGAACCGGGACACTAAGGTTGTGGAGTGCAACTAGCAGAAAAACAAGAAGTCAGTGACATGAAATCCTATGCAACATGCAGTGACTTGTTTTATGTGTTAATTGTTTTATTGGTCTTGTCTATAGTAGCAATGATTGTAAAATTACCCAAGACAAGAAGAAGTGATAAAAGTGGTCACTGTCACTGATAAACCCAGTAACCTTTAGGATTTCTTGGTGGAAAGTGAATGACTGCTGGTTAATGATTCAGTGTTATTACACTTGCAAGGCTAAATTATTACTGTTGCAATTCAGTTTTAGAGGAATATTCTCAATATTGAATTATTTTTTTCATTTTTGACAACGTCAAGTGTCATTTTATTTAACAGTTACCAGGTAAACATATGCCAAACAAATATGATTTAGTCCAGGTACTTGACCAAACTCATATCACATCTATGAAGAATTAGTATTTGGAAATGCTGTTCAACTCAATCCAACTTGAGGCTGAGCTAGCACAGACAAAGATAATGGATTTGATCTTAACCGCTGGCTACAACGGGCCAGTGGGTTCAGGCCAATAGGGTGCCATTAAATAATAAGCCTGTTTAACTCTGTGGGATTCATGATGTTAAATAACTCTGGGCTCAGCTGGCACTGCAGGGAACAAAGGCAGATGCACATGAGCAGACCTGCGAGGATCTGCACTGAACATGCTACAGATGTGTGTATCAGACTGGCAGCCTGGGCTTGTTTGTAGCTTTTGTGGAGATGTTTATGGTGTTTTTTGGTATGTGAGTGGGAGTTTAAAAGAGGGGGCAAAAAGGAGACTAAAACCTCCTGGGTTTTCCTCACAAACACAATTACTACAGAAGAGAGAGGAGCTGTGGTGAGGGGAAAAGCTGCTGCTGCTCAACCCACAACAAACAGGAAATGAGACGCTATGCACACACACTTCAGCTTATGATACAATTAGTGTACTGTATTCACACACACACAGGAACAATAAACTAAAATACAACTGACTGATCCATTAAATACACCCTAAACCTCTTAACTCCACTGGTAAACAGAGTTGTTTCAGGAGCCAGAGGGTCTTTTTGCAGCTGCAACGTGTTACAGTAACAACATATGCGCCCATTCCTGGTCGTCTTCGTTGATTGACAGGCTGCCAGTAAACACCTGACGACACGTTCTGCGGGGCCACTCTGCTCTCTGTAAGCTGAGCATTCAAAATGTGTTGCGTAAACCCGCTGAGTTAACTCGGAGCCTGCTGGAAAATAAGTCTCCCATCTGGAGGAAAAGACAGACTCCAGGGAGAATACCCCCCCTCATGTTTGTGAAACGGTACACCACGGCAGAATGAAATGACCAGACTAGTGAGCGACTGTCCTGTCTGTCACTGAAACTGGTTATGGCTGGATTTATATGTAAATAAGTACGGTTATTGTATAACATTCCCGGAAGAGCCAGATTTAAGACATCACCGAAATATCACAGAAGCAGATAAACACATACATGATGCCCCAATAAGCCACACGAACAGCATCGGCAAAACAGCTAACCTCTCACCCACTTTTCTACTTAACAACAACTGCAAAACAAGAATAAACCAACTACAAAAACAGACTCAGCAACTTTTTGCTCAATGCCTCCAGACAACATCTATTCTATTGAGTCAAGAGAGAAGCTACACCAGTGTGCTGGCTAAGCTATAAACAAACCAGACTTACGCAATGACTGGCTGTTAGAAATATTTTGTTAAAGAAAGTTAAAGAAGTAGGTCAGTGTGTCGTATTCCAGGCAAAAACGTTATGAAACGGTGAGACTTCTGTTCAGGTTTATCCTCCTGTAAAATGTATTACCTCAACCAAAAACACTGTGTTTCCAGTTTGTTTGTTTGCAGGATATTTGGAAAAACAACAACAACATATGTGTACGATGTTTGGTAGAAAGTTAGGTCACGTTCAAAGGAACGACTCGAGGGTTATAAGGATAGAACATGTCGTATGTTGTGCCTTGAGACAAATTTGTTATTTTGGGCTACACATGATGAGTAAAACTTGATTTGATATCAACACTTCAAATCCTTGACAAGATATCCGTTGCCTAACTTAAAAAACAAAAACAATGTATGAAATATTCATGGCTCGGTTCCTTCCCTGCTCCAACAGTTTGTCATGAGAACAGCGGCAGCTCACATGAGGTACAGGCGTTATCCCACTAAACCCGAGTGCTTTAGGCCCGTCTGCGTTCTCTGTTGCAGCTGCACAAGAATAAAAAACCTGCACCAAACGTCGACACATTTGGTTCATTTAGAGTTCATTTCAAGAAATGGTTAATTAGCACTCAGCTCAGCACTGAACATCAATCACAGCTTGCTGTCTTCAGGCTGTCTGTGCTTTGTGCTTTGCTGTCTGTCGTGTGTTGCTATCTTGCTTTTGTCAGTGTGACCACATGTAACTGCATCTTTGACAGGGTTCATTTTTATTGTCTTTGTGTGTTTGTTATTCGGTCTGTGTTGTTGTCTTGTAATGTTTTAATCTTATAAAGTTTTTATTGCTTCAATAATTAGACCCAGCAGCTATTTATGAAGCTGTTTTGGTTTGTATGAACTGTTATTTATTATTCCTAACAAAAAAGACTTAATATGTTTCTCTCTGAATGGATTCTCTGCCATTTTGAATATTTTTAAACCTCTTCATGCAAATTTCATCTTAACTTTACCAAATCTGGTTCATAACATAGTTGGAGGAGCTCCAAAACACTTGCGGTGTAGTTCTTTTTCAAGTGCTTTGATGCCACTTGTCCAGTTGTCATAATCTGCTGTCACTTTTTCTCTTTTCCTTTTCTCCGATACATTTCCTGATTTAACAAATAGCTATCAGACTGAACCTTTCTCCCCTAACTTTACCAACTTTGATATATAACATAGTTAGAGAAGCTCAAACTGAGTTGCTGTTGTATTTTGAAATTTCAGTTTCTCACAGTTTTCCTGTGATGTAGAAACTTTATGTAACTGCAACAAGATTCAAGTGAAATCTGTTTAAACTTTTCTGAGAGATTCTGGTAGCTAACAAACGGCAGAGATGATGGAGCTCTTTGTTCACTGAGTAGAAATGTGTTTGTGCCTGTTTTTGGAAAGTGAAGTTTCAACTGTGACTGTCAGGCCAAAAAGGGCAGACAACTGAGCCGTCTGCCAGAACAGTCTGTCTGAACAGCGTGGACATGGGGTCTCTGCACTAGGAGAGTCCACCTTTCTACTGAAGACATGGTGTACTTATGTAAGGAGAGTGACATCAGGTCAATATGACAGGTCCAGTTTCTCTGGTCCCACCAGTTTCACCAGCTCCTGTCTGTCTGTCTGTCTATTGTTTGCCTCTTCTTCAAAAGCAAAACAAGACAACTAAAATCATTTTTGCACTGATGACTTCTCACAAACTGTGATGCAGGAGTTAGACCAGAGTTCCCATTAAAACCAGTGATTATGAAATACTGTAGTAAATAAAGTTAAAAGTGGGATATGTCTGAAAGGTCAAATGTGGATATTAAGACACAACAGTCACATTTTAGTAATAAAACCCTGTAATAGTCTGCAGGGTTTGTGCTTCACACACACAAACACACACACACTAGCCTGTCTGTGTCGCCCTGTCTGAGCACTACCTGCAGTATTTGAGCGGCGTGTGTGAACTTTATTGGGGGATTCACTGTCATGTCAGCAGGCAACACATTCATCAGTTTGTCTTCACACGTTCACACACTCACACTAGCTGCTTCACTGCCTTTTTTTCCTGAATGACCTTTGCACGAGGGTTAAATAACAGAGGAGCTCCAGAGAAAGAAAAGGAAATGTTGAGACAGAAACAAGCATAAACGGGATAAAACGACCTGTAACTCAGCCGGTCTGGGATATTACAGACAACTCTGATGATGCAATAGCAACTTTTCAATATCTGAGCTTGTCTTGACAAGCACACTGCAAAACACTCTTTGCACTTAATTACTTTAGGCTAACCCTGTTCCTTTATCTTTACATAATCAAAACCTGTGTAGAGACTGCTGTGAAAGCATGTTGATTCGTCAAACATTACAGTTAACAAAGTTCCCTTACAGGGATTTAGTGAACTCTGCTGATTTGACAGAAGTGACTCTGGAGAATAGAGAAGGAAGCTCTGGCCAATGCTACAATTCTGTGACCAGAGATGAATCATTCTGTCATGATGATGGCACTCGGCTCACATTTGCACATGCTCTCACCCAGTACTGGTTACACACTGGTGGTAGTGTGCATAACAGGCACTGTACAAGTTTCTACATGTAGACATTGAACTTGACTGAGTCTGCAAAACTAGAGACACAATTTCTGAACCTGAGCTTATTCACCTGTGCCATTGTTCTACACAAACTTTTATAAAACTATTAAAAACACAACAGCACTGCTCTGGGCAACATGTTTCTTCTTCTCAAAATATGTGAGTTTAGTATTTGTTCAAATAAGAGCTCCAAAAGCTAAGAATGACCAGTCTCAGAATGGATTTCCACATGGATGAGTACAAAGAGAAGCAATCTGATGTTGGTTTTAGTCTTTTCATGGGACCCATTGATAGAAAATCACAGACCTTGTCATTGAAGTACTAAAAATGTGTCTAAAGACTATAAAGATGGGAAGTATCTCCTGCTTAAAGAAACATATCTGTGGCTGTGTGTGTTCAGAGCAGGGGTGTCACTCACATAGGCAGACGGCAGCCAGCAGTCGCAGGCCGTTCTCTGGCGGGAAGCACGTGGGGAACAGAGGTTGCAGGACATAGTTGGAGAATGTCAGAGCGATCACGGCCTGGTTGGTCGGGTAGATGACCAGCACGGCGATCCACAGACGCAGGAACCTGAGAGAAAAAGGAGGGAGGGTGACACGGTTACAAAAACAGAAGCATGGGAGACACAGCAGGAGTCAGGATGAAATACAGTGAGAGCAGTAACTGTGGAAATACATCACAGCACCTACTGTACAACACATACATACTGCACATCCTTCCATTCAAAGCAGGTTATTTTTAGCAAATCTAAACTGCACATCTTTGTTTTTTTTACAGTTTGTTAGAAAAACAATCTATTCTGACATGAAAATGTCATGTTGGGGATATTTTTGCTATTTTGTTGGGATTTTACAGGTTAAACAGCTAAACAACCAGTAGAAACAATAGTCAAGAGACAATACAGACAGACAATACAAATAATAATAACTTGCAGCAGCCCTCAAGATAAAAAGAGCACAAGTTGTTTGTAACAGTCTGAAACCAGACACCAAACCAATATTTCTGATTTCATCCTACTTTGATGTGCAGCACTGTGATCTGTCATTTCCCCCCAGAATATTTTTCTTACTCAGTGTGAAACAACATTTAGGTCAATCAGTTGTTAAAACCTCCACTGGAAACCAGACTAATAAAATGTCTATTTCTAAATGAGGTGACTCATTCAATCTTTAGTTTCAACACAGTTGTCAGAAGATTTATGCATAAGATCAGTCCAGCGATAATTTACTAGAAATAGTTAGCTATTTTTTGTGATCTTCGCCTTACAGAAAAAGACCAACTCAGACACCAGCTGAAGAAAGTAACATAAAAACAGCTAAAGATGACTCATTTTACGTTACTATACAAACTGGTATCATAACTACAAGAAAGATAAAATGGTATCAATCAGTTTAAAAACATCTTAGTGGGTCCACACAGGAGCTAAATCGGATGGATGATTTTTAATAAATGCTTAATATCAGCTTTAACCAGATTTTCACTACCATGAACAAGCAGTGAGCATGAAACTGACAGGATGAGTCACTGCACTGATGCAACCTCAGTCAAAGTGACACAGTTCATCACTAACAGACTCATCCAGGGCGCGAAGAGGCGAGAGTGAAGGTGTGAGATGAGATGCAGGCGAACATCTGGGGTTTAGCCGAGTGGTCTTGTGGTTTTTCCACAAAACTCTCCAAAAGCTTATAGAGAGATTGTTACACCTCACTGCATTATTGTGTCTCACTGGAGTCTGTGTGTGTGTGTTTAATGTAAAAATTCAAATGTAGGTCAATACTAAGTGAAACCTCTCTCGAGACACAAGAGGTGAAAAATAACAGTTTCATTTTTGAGGTACTTGTTCTTGGGATTTGGTTGTTTTATTTCACATTCTGTGCAACTTAATTTTAAAGAGAAATATATTTTTACTTTGCATTTTAAGTTTATTTATGCTAAACACATGACAAACTACAAAAATTATAGATTAAACTCCCCCAAAACTATATTCTAATAAGTATATTAGTTTGATGTAGCACCAGAGGGACCAGTAATAACAGTTAAATGCAGTTGTCAGGTTAAAGTCTTAATGAAGACTGAATACATGTATGAGTAGTTTACATCACAGAAGACTAAAAACAATCAGCAGATACTCACAAAAAAGTGGAAATGGAGAATTTTTTGCCTAAGAAATTACTTGTCTTGTCCCAGCTGCGACAACATTTATTGCCTACGTAAAGTCATCCACACGTTTTCGTGTCTAGCTGCATGTTCCTTAACATCTGCAGGTTTAGTCTCTTGCTGTTGCACAACAAATTGCCCCGTGGGGACAAATAAAGTTGAACTTGAACTTGAAGTATTTCTGTGATTCCAGTTATTGACATGCGAGAACAACCACACCCCTCCACCCCCACTTACACACACATATGGACAAAAGCTGCAGGACAACAAAAACAAACACCTCCTTGAACTCGGCTTATTTATCCTAGAGAGAGGGCACAAGGAAACGGTGTGGCCCCAACACTTCAAACCATCAGAAGCCCTAAACTACAAAGTCCCTGGACGTAAAGGTTCATTGATGTGTACTGATGGCTACTGTACAAAGAGACAAAAACAATCATTGGCTGTTTTGTCTGGTTGAATTCCTCTCCAAAAATATCCCGATAATATGCATCCTTGTGATAGTTGAAAAAACAATGGTCCAATCTGTGTTTACAGTCCGGCAAATGCACAGTGTGTGTTAAATCTGCGCTAACAAACGATATTGTTTTCCGCGGAAATAAAATTAGCGTGGTTCCAAAGAATTTACTGTGAACAACGTTACCTTAAAGTAATTTATGGATGAATGGATCAACACTGTGAAACCCCCCACAGCAGGGTCCCATTTTAGATTCTGTGAGTCGTTTTTACAGTTTTATCTTCTTTTGTTTATGGGTACGGGTATATACTACTGTATGTGAGTCTTCTGGCTAACTGTGCATTAACCCTCTGTATTTGACTACAAGCTAACCCTCCTGACTTGGATCATAATGTCTGACCTATATCAGACAGCTCATCCACCAGGATGATGGGAATAATCCAGTCATGTTGGAGAGCTCACATACGGAAATACTTGTTTAATTAACTTTTAACTGTCTGTGAAGCCTCCCTCTTTTTGAAAATTACTCATAAACCTGATACACAGGGCTTCTGAGCAGGGTGAACTGGGGTTTTACCAAACCTTACTTACCTCAACATAAAAAAACTGACCACTAATGAATCCATCATTTCTAGAGCAAGAAATTCCTGCATTTGCACAAATAACTGATGTATGAGTGTATTTTTTCAGTGAAGACAAATTACTAGATCAAAACATCTAACACCACCACTAAAAACCACAAACCCATGCTTTCTTTCTGCACATTTCACATGTTTAATCAAGCTTGTGCGTCATGTGTCTTGTGATACTATCATATTTACTGTGTCAATTTACGTTTTACATCTCAGTATCAAATGAAAAAAGCTCCTCCAGGGCTCCGGATTGTGACCATTTAGTGAGAGTTTGTGACTATTTATAATGACAGTGCGGCTAGATTTCGGCGCACGACTGTGACATGCAAATATGCCCCCATATGTTTTAAATCATCATCGTTTATCACGTGAAACACTAGCAGGGTGCAAGTGAACATTGTACAGTGAGACCTAGAGCGTACAAAGATCCTAGTTTATCAATACTTGAAGAGATACCAACCGATTCTTTAGCTTAGAATGAGCCTTTTATATCTACACAGGGACCAGGTTCCCTATTAACGAAGGCCGCCATGTTTCTACAGTAGCCCAGAATGGACACTGGCTCCAGAACGAGAATCAAGATTTGCTTGAGTAACACTGGAGTTAAAATAATATTTGCTATCTTAAATCCAGTTTCTAAATATACAGCTATGTAAAGTAACCTTATCACTTGACATATTACTAGTTGAGGCAGTTGTAGAAGACAACTTGACACCTCAGACACTGTTGTCTCCCTCATGATTGGAAACAGGGGTCTGTCGTGTGAGAGGTGCTCAGATGTTCGTCAGAAGCTAGCTGCAAGTCGCTGGTTGCTATCAACACGTTAAAGTGAAAGCTGACTATATAAATGGACTAAATTGCCACCCAGTATCTTAAAACTGAGAAAGTTCGGGTGGACTTGTCTGAGACAGCTCACCCCCACACTCCCAAACCAGGCCCCCCTCCCTCTACCAGCAGTTATTCATAATGACAGGACAGAAATTAGGAGATGGTTAATATTTTTTAGATATTACATTTTATTTAGGGGAAATATTATTGAGTCTGTGTTGTGACTTTGTTGTAGATATGAATAAACGAAATTAAAGTCAGCTGCCAGTTTATTAGGTACACCTAATGCAAGAATGCAAGTCAGTCTAATCTACAGACCTGCAAGAAATCCTCCTTCATGTAGGTGATGATGTGAACATGGGAACAATGATGATGTTTTCACCTAAAGCAATATTTTGTGATTTTTTCCTTTAAAATAAAACTGCACATTGTTATTTCTGTAAATTGTCTATTTATTATCAAAACATTTATCGATGATACAGTTAAGATGGAACTAATTTGAATGTGTTTCATGGGAAATAGTTGTGCTGGTGCTCCTAAAAGTTTTAGTAAGGAGCACCAGTGCTACCAGCGGCTGTGCCATCTGATTGTTTCCTCCCACAAGTACACAATTGGACATTTTTATAAATGACTAGTGTTTGCTCACCCAGCCAGTCCTCCAAAGATGTCCTTGACATAGGAGTAGTCTCCTCCCGACTTGGGGATAGTGACTCCCAGCTCAGCGTAGCACAGTGCCCCGATGGCAGTGATGACGCCTGTGATGATCCAGACGATCAGGGCCACGCCCACCGAGCTGGCGTTTTCCAACACCCCCTTTGGACTGACGAAGATACCTGAGCCGATAATGTTGCCTGGTGGAGGGAAGAGGAAGCAAACAGAGGTGTCAGGTTCTCAGGTGAAAAAGAGGTTGTGTTTACAACAAGATCAAGATCAGTTTAGTTGTTGTCAGTTTTCTCTTCTGTAAAATAACTTGCACGAGGTTATGTGGTCTTAATTTTTTTTTACCACAAAGCCTGGATTACAAACTGGGGGAGGGGAGTTTGAAAGATGTGGGCGTTCATCAAGCAGGTAGTCAAACATATGCCATACAGGTGCATTATGGGAAGTACAGTAGCTGGTATATTGAAGCTTGACCTACATTAAGGAAAGTTGAAGATGATTTGCTGATTAGATCAAAGGATCAAAAAGTTATTCCAATAAAGAGATGCAGAGATCTTTACTGTTCCAGGCATCTTGAAATCTGCATTTAAACATTGTGCATTATTTTAGGTAATTCTGACAGTTGTCTGTGTGTTAAGTACAGAGCTTGAATAGTTTATGATATTAGAGTAGCTCAGCATAAAGACTAAAAACAGGGGAAAACAGCTAGTGTGGCTCTGTTCAAAGTAGAAAAATGCACCTGCCAACATCTGTAAAGTTAACTAATTAATATTATATAGCTTTTAATTTTGTTCACAAAGAGGCATGTAAAGGCAGGTTGTTGTTGTTACCAGTTGTTGACAGTTACCAGATCCAGTACACAGACTGTGCAGTTAGAAAAGGAAACACACCTTTATACACACCTTATAATCCTTTAAGTTTGTTACATAGCAATGCTTTTTGTTGTCTATAGTCAAGTAGTATGCTTGTGTACTCGGGAAACTGATTACTTTGAAAGTAGTACTTAAAACATAGTAGTAAAACAGCCTGCTGAAGAAACTGGTAACTATGATATTGAGTAAATCTCTAAAAGGTATTGTGGGCAGACAGATAAAACAGGAGTTAAAACACTGAACAGGAAAAAGACTGTGTCACAGGCGCAAAGTGAGAGATGGAGAAAAAAATGGGAGAATGAGTTTGTACAGTGACGAGGAAAAGTGAGAAGCTGCTGACTTAGCACAAAGTTATGAGGAGATGGAGCACGACAGAGAGCGGGGTGAAAGAGTGCAAAGAGGGAGGAGGGACTACAGGTGGATGCACTGACATATTCAATGAGCATCAGAGTATCAGGCAGTTTACACAGGAGATGAAAGGTGGCGGTCCAACGTGAAAGGAACCGCCTGAGCCTAACTCAGGGATTCACTCAGCGGTCGGAGGTCAGGAGTCTCCGATCGGATTCAGCTGACTGGGTTGAGCGTGCTCTGACTACGCTTGACCCTCACAGACAATAAAAAGGTTTGAGGGTTAAAGGTTGAAGGTTGTGAATAACAGCAGATTTGTTCGGTGATAGGCTGAGTACAAAAGTCAAAGGGATGAATGATACTGTCACCCTCCACCTGGGGAGTGGATTAGGTGTGTGTGGATCATTTCTCCTGCTACAAGTGTGAATGAATTACAGTATATAACGTACAGTTATGTGTGAAAGTGTTTCATTATGTAAAAATTCTAATTTCCAATAAGAATTATATATAATATATAATTATCTGATATTTGTTTTCGTTTCAGCTTTTTAATGCAACTGTACAAACTGTACAAAACTCACGTCTATAGTTAAGTCATAGCATGTGATGAGAGGTCAGTAGCAGGCACAACTTAATATTAAGGTTAACAAGTGAAAAAAAATCCCAATTCAAGGAACTAAATGACTATTCAATAATTAATACTGAAGAACAATAGAATAAAGAATAATTAGTTAATTAATAAACACACCAGTCTGACTTCATCTGCTTTCTCAGATCAGTTAAATTTGAACTACTGTGCTCAACTGAAGCACGAGGACACGCAAACGCATGCATTATCTCATACGTGTCACGTGCAAGTGTTGAGGACATCCACTCACTTATTTAACTCCAGTTGCCGACAAACAAACCACCCCTTCTCTGATTATGTTGTTATCATTATGGCAGCAGTGGTCTTCACTGCATGACCTTTGACATCTGGGAAAGCAGCTTTGCATGCCTACACACACACTTATCTGCTGCAAACACCCTGATATAACTCTGCAGCATTAGATTTCGTACAGAGGCCATTAAATATTACCTTCTGTGTCTGGACGGTTTGAATCAGTTCATATTTATTAAAAGGGTGAACGAGTTCTTTTATAGGAGTAACCAGATGTGCACACTTGCATGTTGGGTTTCTGTGTCATGTGCATCATGTTCTGGATTAATGCTGACTAATGTGGAACTTTAGTTTTCCTGTTCTTGCAGTAGTTTTTACATCCTTTTGTCTCCAACCAGGCCAAAGGGGGAACAGCTTTTTTTTAAACGTGCTGCTGCCAAACTGTTGGCTTTCTCTTGACAATGAGTAAAGACCAACTGAGTGTTTGCATCAACTACGGGAAACAGTGGATAAAAAGTCGAAGCCTCCAAGAGAGCTGTGGTATCTCTAGAGGTAGCCTACATCACATCTGTCCACATGTGTATTTCATATTTCCGGTCACCTCTCTACAACTCTCTGCTGGCCTCAGCCTGTTTTAACACAGGATATTTTGATATCCTCTATTGCTATTAGATTGTTGTTTCACAAAGGAAGACGCTTGGTCTCAGGCCTGTTCTCTGCACATTTCTGTTCCCATTTGTGTTCCTCTTGGACTTTGTCTGATGGTGTTTGACAGCTACAGGCTGAGGCGCAAATTCACAGAATTTATTTAGATATATATCTATATATAGTTTTTTTATCATTGTGATCAGACTTTAACTGTTTGTTATTTGTCTGTAACTCAGTATTTGGGCTACTAACAAATATATTCATTATCAGATAATCTTTCAATTATTTTCTCAATTCAAATGAAAAATGCTTGTTAGACAACCCAAGTTGATGTCTTCGGATTACTTTTGACCGACCATGAGTCAAAAACACAAAAATTACCAGTTTACTGTCACATACGAGAAAGAAAAGTGGCAAATCATCACAACTGAGAATCAGGGAGTGGGGGATGTGTGGGGAGTGTTTTACTTGCTAAATAAGGGTTAAATAATGTAAGAAACAAATAAATAACATGATATAATTGTGTATTGTGATTTTATTGTTTATTTACTATTTGCATAATTATGACATTTCTACTGACAATAACTGCTGCAAAACAAGCATGTGTGTGTGTTTGTGCAGCATTATGATATTACGCTAATCAGCCTTTACAAAGACATGTAGGATTAGTCCCTGCTTTTGCAACCTGCTGCTTGGCCCTCAGCCAGGGCCTCACAGATCCTGCATGCCTGTGTGCATCGCAAGTGAGTTATTATTACACTGAAGTAATTTATGAGAGGCACAACCACTAACGCGAGTATTGCATTAAAGGCAGCTGGATACAAAGACAACGCTGGCTTCTTTTTGTTTTAAATCTAACCAAGGCTCATCAATATTCCTGCTAACTAAGGACTCTGCAGCGTAATTCAATTTTAAGACACAAGAACATGAAGCTTAACTCAATATTAAATTAAAGTGATGCAAATTTTAGTTTATGCAGCAATTCTGTAATAAATCACACAGAGTGGAGTTCAGACATGGCTAAGCCAGGCAGGCTAATAAAACAGCATTATCAGGGTGAGGCCTTGTTCCAAGTGGCCAAAAGTTCACTTCTAATCCCAATTCCTGGCTTTGCACATTTCTGGATGTATGTGTGTGTGAGAGAGAAAGTGATAAATGGCTGTTCTGTATAATAGGCCATAA
This sequence comes from Sandelia bainsii, assembly GCA_032362345.1. Lineage (NCBI taxonomy): Eukaryota > Metazoa > Chordata > Actinopteri > Anabantiformes > Anabantidae > Sandelia > Sandelia bainsii. Next base: position 8,505,145 of record JAUMHL010000011.1, read on the forward strand.
AACTGTACTCGTACGCTCAGCCCTTTTCATGGAAACCCAGCGGGGCATGTTCACAACGAAAGGATCAGACGAGCCACCTGACCACATGTATCTCTGGCGCATGACAATGCAAGCTGAACAAGCATGAATGAGTGACTTGGTCAAGGATGAAAGCCCTGGCCAAGAACAAACTGGTGACTACAATGAGATGTATGAACTCTGGACGGCCATAAAAATACTCTAAGATGGCTGACAAGCAGTTTCGATAGCCGGCTGATGAATGGAGAGTCATAAATTAAATGATTACATTACCTAAATGTTGCTGCATAGATGCACTCGTGCATGGGGCTATAGAGAAGAGATACTGGCGGCGCGTACAGGGATCCCTTACTTGTGTTTTTAACAGGGCATTTTATAGATGTTTAGTGACGTGTCAATATTTGCAACCACCTGAGAACATGACTATTGACCCGGAAAGTACAAATTGACTTCTGTGCTAAATACAGCAGAGTAGAACTTGTAATAGGCCTTTTCTGCAAACACAAGATTCTAAGAAGCACGTTACAAATTGAACAGGAACAAGGTGTTTTCAGCAACATTTCAGTGCCATGGTTGTTCTTCATTACTCCCTGTCTCTCTCTCTCTCTCTCACACACAGCAGATCTGCTGGGATTTCTCAAGTGCACACACGCTCTCACTCTGTCTCCTCTTTCCTCACGTTACCGTGGAAACACAATCCCTTCTCTCCATCCTGTCAAGGTTAACACGAAGACCCGGCACTACTCCAACCCATCTGGGCAACCTGTGCTGTATTGCTTCCCTATGTGTGTGTGTGTGTGTGTGTGTGTGTGTGTATGTTGATCGATCGTCTGGTGGTGTTATCTCTACATGTTGTCTTTATTGAATGAGAATAACCTCTCATTGCCCTTGACTGAATTCTGTACTGCCATGCTCATTGTTATATATAAGAGCAATATAACATTTGTTAAAACATAAAAATTTAAATTAGGCACAATGACAGTGCTGCTGGTTGTTTCACTGAGCTTCATGGTAATAGAGTATTAATGAGCACAAAAAATATTTTTTCTCTAGTTTAAGCTTCTCAGTTGTGAGATTTTTTTTTGTTTTTCTTTGTCTTATGTAATGGAATAAATAATAATATTTTGTGTTTTGACATTACTGATCCAGATATACTGAAAGAATGACGCAGCAGAGGCTTCAAAAAACAGTGGATTCCACTTTTCCCACAGTTCATATCAATCTGATCCTTTGTAAAATCGGTGGAGTGTCCCCCTATTAAAGTCACAAAAGCCTGTTGTTAAATACTTAATATTAAAAACAACTGCCGAAGGGCAAATTGTGACCATCCACATTACCAGCGTGCCATCTCAAGCTCTCCCACTGTGTCCGAGTCATGTGAGCCAACAAAAATCTGCGAACGAGTTCATGAGTACCAGTGAGGATGAGCGAGGGTGACGACATCATCATCACACCAGGCTACAGAGAAATGAGGAAAGCTTCACTGATTAACGGCTGCAGGGGGGACTAAACAATACTGTGGAAGGGCATTTACCTCTGGGAGTTTGGTTTTATTTCACAGAGAGTTCATGCTACAAACACATCAATGTGTGCTCCATTAGGTTACCATCACCAGTATGAGTGGATCCAGTTTGTGCCATTCTGGTTTTGAGCAGTTGTCATACTGAGTGTACTCAGTGAGTTCTATCTCAGACTTGACAATCAGATGCATGAATGCACACAGAGATAAGGCGCATGCTCAATTTCAACCAGCTGCTGTCTTTGTAAATATTAGTGCAGTACACACCATCAGTAATATCACTTACTCTTAAACTACACCTTCCTTATCTTAAAACACTCACATACAGATCATAAACTTTACCTTCAGCTCAGTTACTGAACAGTGGAATCTGATCCCAGAGCAGATTTGGTGCCCTGGTGAATGTGAGAAGAGTAGCATCCTGAAACACGTGTGGCACTACAGACTCTTTCTCCTCTTTTATTGTTTTTCTTCCTATCACTCACTCACTACTCTAACTTATCATACTTTCTCAGATGTACAGATGTGGGCTACTAAAGAGCAGACACTAGATGATGAGAAATCTGAGTTGCTGCTGGGCTAGTAAAACAACTGTTCCCACCGTGTGTACAGATGCTCTTGTAGTAGTGACTATCACTTACCGACAATAATACCGCAGGCGCTCACAAGTCCGATTTCCTTCTTGAGCGCAACTCCTCCTCCGGACCTCTGCTCACCACCAGCATCCTTTGAGGAGCCTGACGCGCTGCTCCGCTGTCTTGGACCGTCTGACATGTCGATAGTTGGACTTGGCTGCGCTGCTTTTGTGGTTTTGTTGTTTGTTTTTTTGGTCTTCTTTTACACCTCACGGCACCTGATGCTGGTCGTGAGCTGTACGCGTTTCCTTTTTTTTGTTCACGGAAACGCGCTGCACTTATGTGATGAGCAAGACTGATTGTCGCTGCGCTGTCAGCAAACTTGAGACGGCTAAGGCTGCAAACACGGTCGAACTTGAACAAAATAAGACTAATGTGCAAAAAGAAGTGTTTTTAGAAAAACACCAATGGCATGCGCTGTCGTACAGCTGGTGCAGCTACAGGTCACAGTGCAAACGTACGTCGAGCCCGGTTATCGAGCGAAAAACGCATATTTCAATATCATTTCTAAAAAGTAAAGAGGAAATAACTTAGTCGACCAATAGCGACAGAAGTGATGTCATAAACAACAAAAAGCTCTCACTGTGTCTTGGTTCCAGGTGTGAGGTGACGAGACAGACGCATCCTCTCGGACGGCTGCTCCAATAGACGACGACAAACAGAAAAAAAGTCTTGTCAAGTCGTCCTGGTCTGCTTTATGAAAATCTACCTGCGTTCAGCTTGGACAAGAGACGGTTTGATTTGAGTACATATACATGTATGTGAGTACAGTAGCACCGCCCCCATAGTGTCTTCCCCCCACCTACTCTAAGCTGAGTTGTTTTTCTCCCAGAAAGGCTCCCACCGCCCCTTTTCAACCATCAGCAGCTCCACATCTACTTCTGCTGCTGCTGCTGCTTCACTGTGCACCTTTCCTCCACAAACAGCAGACAGCATGTGGGTTCAGAACATTTCGCCTTCCTATCTGCCTCTCCGCCACTTGCTCTCACTCACTGTCACTGCATTTTTTTGCACTGCGTTTGAGACTCTTACTCATCACACTTATTATTCAAGCTGCAGCAGAAGCCAGAGTCTAATTTTAGCCCTTTCACCAAACGTCAGTGCTCACTCTACATGCTGCAAGACTGCTGGTGTTGTTTCCACCCCATATGTTCAGTGTGTATAGAACTACACTCTCTAGTCCCTATAGTATTGTCTGGTGATAAGATGATGCCTCAGACCTAACCTCTGCCTTACATTTGATGAATTTAAGCCTAAATGTCTCCACAAAAATCATTAATAAAGATGTGTACGACATTGTGCCCTGGTCACATGAACATTTCATTTCTAATTCTCGGAAAGCAAATACCTTCTACCTAATGTCCATGTCCATGCAACACATGGAGCAAAAGTGAATCCATTAAATCTCGAAATGACAAGATATTATCTGTTTATTGTAACAAAACCGCTCTGACTACCTTAAATTGTTTCAGTGTCAAAGCTCCGGTGTCTCTTCAAATTACAGTGTTGTGAAAGATGATAAGTTCCTTATATAATCAGTATATATACATTTTAATGCAGTTTTTATTGACATTTCTGTTTTCCTTAGTGTGATCTTATCACAGTAAAATCATGGAATTAATTGATGCAGTGTTATTACTTGCAGGAATGACATCTTCTAAAAGCTGTTAACATGACTGTGTTTACGGTTTACACATGCCTTACATACTTTTGTTTATGTATAAACACTGTCATTTTGAATTTGAATTTGTCTCTATGAGCAGGCATCTAAACACTGATGCTATTTTTAGCCTTACTCTTTAATGAAAATTGATGTGCAAAACAAGATGATGTCTCCTTAAAGGTCAGAGAACTAAAGGTCCATCCAACTTTTCAGCTCAGTTCATGTGTTCTTGCTTCCTCCCCAGAGAGATCAGAGCACTGTTGAACTACAGTGCTGGTGGTGGAGAGATTCAGTGTTTTGCTCAGTGTTGTTATTTAAGAATCTGAGAACAGCTATCCACCTTTACAGGCACATACAGCTGAATTTGATCATACTCCTAGAGTGTCGCCAAGAGGTTAATATAAACACAGGAATGTAGAAATCCAAGGACACAGCCCTGGTGTACTCCACATTTCACAACAGAAAATAATGATCTAGAATCGTGTCAGGAAACAGTGCATTCTTTTACCATTTAGTGCAGGAGTAAGAGAGGCAATGAGTCTGTAGTAAGCTGAAAATCATTTATCACTTTTATAAATCCAGTTGAAATGGAGGGATGGGCCTTAATGACAGTAGACAAAGTTTGTCTGCGGTGTCAAAAAGCAATGTACGATTATATTTATTGTCACTGATAAGTGAGAGGAACATGCTGTTCTGTCCGCAGACTGATTTTTAATTAAGTGCACACTCATGCCATGAATGCCTCCAGGTCTGTTCTGCTGGTAATCATTCACCAAGAGTATTTCACCAACACTGATGGATCAGCCTGAGTGGTAAATGCATTTGGAGTGCCTTTGCAGCATGTTGCTTCAAATTTGATAAGCAGTTGATCTGTCATGATTGGTATGTTGGGTGGAGATAGAGTCCACTATCCCTCAGTACACCACCTTAGCACTTTTAGTAAAGTAACATTAGCTGCTGGTAAATGGAGGCTAACTTCCTAGGGTAGGCTTGAAGCTAAGCTAACATGGCAGTAACATGTTATAATAATGATTGAGAAAAATTAAGAAATTAAACAACTGCAGAAGGAGAAGACAGCTTTTGTTGCTCTCACAGAAAATACTTCAGTGAATGCTAAACATTTTTCTTTATTAGCATCCCAGGAAAATCATGTAAAAATAAGTGCAGGCTGTTGGACTTTCCTGCAGTCAGCATTGCTTCAAGTCTTGAGCCCAGTCAACTTGTCTTGCGTGGATTTGTTTTATGGTGCAATCGATATTTGATGCAGTAATGTCAGCTTTCTATTGTTTGTTGTTATTACAGTAAGACAACATAATGCATTAATATGCCGGTCAAGAAATTAAACAAACCTAAATCCTAATTATTAAAATGATGTGTTTTGGGGGTTGTTGTATGACAATTATTCATATTAAGCAATCCAAGAGGGAAAGAGAGCACTCTTTGATTGAACTACTATCCAGTGTAATAAATCAGTGTTATAAACAGTACACAGCTTCAGTCCATAGTCAGACCAGTAATTTAGTTCGATATTGGTCTTTTATTATAGACAAATAATATCATAGAAATTCCTTCCACAGCTACATAGATGTCCATACAACTTGCTGTTAAAATGAATTTCTTCAGTCAATTTTGAATTTTGAATTTAAGGGTGTAGTCTGTGTTAATGTCTGCCACACTGAACAATAAAGGTCAGCCTCACAACTCTCAACCAAACATCTGGGTTTTGGTGGACAGGATTTTCATCCACCCTGACAGTCAAAATTCAGTTTTAAGACATTTACTGAAAATTGTATAAATTTATATTTTTCGTATTTGCCATAATGTAGGGTATTTGCTATAACGTATTACCCTTCAAACACCCATATTGCTGTCAACAAATACTGTAGATGTACTGTATTTTTACAGTGCATTAAAAACACATGGTGGTGCGGGTTCCATAGAAGTACTAAGGAGAACTGGATACCTGATTAAAACATGGCCCCCAGTTCATTCCAAAGAAGGTTGCTCAGTGGGTTCCCCATACAACCTGGTGGTTGCATTGACACATCAACTCAATGACTAAGCAGCAGCCACTGAGGTATCTGTATGTAGACATGATTATGACCCATTGCTGCATGTTAGTGTTAGTCCCATTTCAAAATGATAGTTGTTGCTATTTCTTCCAATATTATCATTTTAAATTTTTTATTGTAACCATGATGATGAAGGTCTGGTGTGCTGTAGATTGTATCAGAGGGTACAGCTTCAAACATGGTCATTTAGGTTGCAGAACTTGTTGTGTAGGAGCTGTTTTGTTGATCAAACACAATGATCTTATTATTTTGGTTCTGATAGTGTTGGTAGTTTTAATTACAAATGTTGAAGACATCTGGTTATCTTCCTAACTTATTGATTAAATCCAAACATCCATTTGGCATTGTTTACTTGATTGGATTGTTTCTAATTATATCATCTCAAATTACAGCACGATAAAGAGCTCTGATCAAATAATTAGTAGATAATCACTTTTGGAAATGGACAACATCACTTTTATTTCAGTCTGGGGAGGGGAGGTTGGGTGAGTAGATTATGTAGATGAGCATAACACAGAGGGGAGATTTCAAACATACTGAATCTAAGCCCCCAAACACTCCTACGTAGTTTATTCAGTTAATGTTTTTTCAAAATTAACTTACTCCACACTGCCAGACATACAGTGTGGGAAAATAATTCATGTATTTGTCTATTTAATGTCAAAAAAAAATTTAAGATATATTGAGCCTAAACTCCAACCATTACAATTTTAAAAAGAAATGTCAAATGCAACATGCAATGCAACAATTCCCATCAAAAATATCAAAGGCATGAGCTAAATCCCCTAGCAATGTTTCCTTATTTATTAAACTGACATTCAACAATATGGAAGCTTTTATTTGTCAGACTGAAAAAATGAATCATCCTATCTACTGTAATTCAATTAACAAATAAAAAAAGAAATAGACAGATCCATCCATCCATTTTCTTAACCGCTTGTAAGGGTCACGGGGGGTGCTGGAGCCTATCCCAGCTGTCATCGGGCGAGAGGCGGGGTACACCCTGGACAGG
>JAUMHL010000011.1:8514654-8543804 GCA_032362345.1 Sandelia bainsii
CAATTTCCCCAAGGGGATCAATAAAGTATTCATTATTATTATTATTATTATTATTATTATTATTATTATTATTATTATTATTATTACTATGACACACTATCCAAATGTGTCATAGTGTGATATTCTATGTTACCACTTATTTCAACTGTTAATAATCTTTGTACAGTCCCTAATATAAAATGTTTATATTTTAATGCATTATAGTTTTTAATGCTTTATTATTCAAATTTATGTATTGTTTAATACCCTAATTACATATTTTTTATGTTATACATAAAATGCAGAGTTAGGACAAAAGATCTGAGAAACCTCAGGATACTACAGTGTAAACACCTGTTAATTATATGCATATTTCATCAGGAAGAGGCTTATTCATCAAAGTTTTACACTGATGAAAAGATCAGAGCCATTAGGGTTTAATGAGATTAGATGAGTTGCTAATGGAAGGACATTTTGTACGTCTTTTATTATCTGATTAGTGCATTGTATTCTTTTAACTCTTGATTTCCTTTCTGCACATTGGCGATTATGGTTTCCTCTGATTACAGTACATTACATTCTCCACCTGTGTGAGCCTATTCAGGTTCTTGAAAAACAGGTTGCAGAGTTGCCCACAAAAAGCTTATTGAAAAATGGCCTGAAATTTGATTATGACTGAGTCATGGCAGGAGAACAAAGCCATTTCATCACTAATCCCTGGAAGTTGGCACCAGCTGGTCAATAGAGAAGCATACAAGTCAAAACCAGAGTCACTTGGACCAAAGAATAAGATCTGGTAGGAGGAGAAGAAGAAGGAGTAGCCATTATGCCATAATAATAAAATGTCCCCATCTATCTCAGGGAAAATAGTGTAATATTTTTATGTGTAAACAGCTCTTTGTTTCTGCTGGCAAAGACCCCAAAACTTCTCTAGCTGAGTGTAGAAGTAAGAAATAACAGCAGTTTCTGAAATTAAGATAGCTGATTTGTTCATGTGGAGATATATATAAAGAAATCAGTGTACATACATATATTGAATGTTTTGTCTAGTGAGTATGTAGACATATTGGCACTTTACATTAGCACCAAATAAGGAGCAAAGTGATGACGCTGGTGCAGCTATGTCTCCACCCACAGTTTTCCAAGAAACCTCCGTGTTTTCCAGTCCTGTGGAAGACAGAGCAAATGTTCATTCAGCAGCATTCAGGGCTAGAGATGTGACGTACTGTTTATTCATACTTGTACGTCTATGAACACTTATTTATAGAGACGCAAGATGGGGTTACAGAACAGGGGGAAGACAGGATGAGGTAATGGCAGACAGAGAGGAGTGTGCGGAGGGAGAAATAGGTCAGCGGGAGGAAAATGTTAAGAACACAAAGAGGTTTGTGAGATTATAGGGGACAACGAGATTGGTGAGAAGATCAAGAGGGGACGAAGCAAAAAAGCACACAGAAAGATGAGAGTGAAGGGGTATAAGAGGAGGAGGGGGGTGGTGAAGCGGCTGCTTGAGTGTGGAAGTAGATGTGGTAATTTGAGCCATGTGTTTACCATGTTCCCAGAAACATATGAGTTCCTGGGATACTGTGTCCCAAAACACATGCTGCGATCACATCCAAACAAGCTGATTCACTCTGGTGCTCTAGAGCGAAAAGAGAGAGAAAATGTGTAACCTGTAAATAATCAGTGTCTGTGAGACACAGAGTAGATGTGGGCGACTGTTTGTAACAGCTGTTATTCTTAATTTTTATACTGGGATAAGTGACCACACGTGATGTGAAAAGGAGGCTGCTCTTATGGTGCACACGACTTTGTAGTTCCCCTCATTTGACTCATTCATCTCACATATTTCATCCGTCTGTCTAATGTAACTTTCTTAGCTGCGGAAAGTCGTCATTTCCTGAAAAAAAAAAAAAACTGTACACATCCAAGCTGGCACTCAAGAGCACACAGTTAACAAAAAGCTGTTGAAGATATAGTTCAGTGTTCAGGAGCTAAAAATCTAAATATTTCTCTCAGGAACTGGTGGAGACCAAAACAGAGCTTAAGAAGTGTCCAGAATGATAAGTGATGATAAGCGATAAGTGTAAATAGGAACCTAGTTCACTGTAACTACTTTATTTTAAGCCAATGTGTGCTTATAACATCAAAGTGGCAAAAATACATTTCTGTAAGCTTTAAACATTTGCCCAAAATGACTTTTGTCAACAAATGTATTTAGTTGTTGTTATGAGCTAAAGGTTGTTTGGGCTAATGGGAAATAAAAATTGTTCTGTCGCCACTCCTCCACACCGGAAATGCTAGATAACCCCCTCTGAAATAAAACCACCATGGATTAAAGGCCACTGTCAAGCCAGTCCAATGTCAACTCTGATGTCAGCAGACAGAGTTGCTTTTGTTTCTGTTGTTGTTGTTGTGTAGTGGCTGATTTTATTTTGTGTTACTGTGTTATTGGTCTCTTATTCTAATTGTGAATTACGGCAGATGGTGCTAATGAGTTTTAGGGCTGTTGTTTATAAAATGAAGCTGCATTGTAGAGTATATTATATTTTGTTGGCTTTACTTGCTACCATTTATCCCGTTGCTATTGGTTACTCAGGAAATTCACTTCACATGTATTGCTATAAATAAATCTGCTTCATCTTCTGTAAATAAATGATTGTTAGTACACCGCCATAGATGTTCATGATTTCCAATCTGCATGTGTATGTGGGTCAAAACTTGACTCAGTCTGAATTTATCACTTATCCAGCACAGAGCCACACGCAATGTCTCTCATCTGGCTCTTTGTTTACATAGTTCCCTTATATTACTGCTCACATTTAGAATAAATATTCCCACCATCGTGGCAGGGTCCCACCGGGGCAAAGGAGTTCAGATTGCTGCTTTATCTAAGTTTGATGTAAACAGCTGCTTAAAAAATGATGCCTAAAAATAACAGATTCAGTTTAGTTGCAATGAAAACAAACAAACAAACAAAAAAACAAAAAAACTTTGTAAAAAGTTCCCTTCTGTACCAAAAACAGGCAGCCCTTGACATAACAGTGCAATAATCCAGATCAGCTGAGCTAGCTCAGATCAGCAGTCACAGTGCAGGGAGTGGTGCTGTAGCTGCTATAAAACAAGCAACTTCCTCTTTCAGAGTCAGGATGATTTGTGTAGATTGTGTGTGTGTGTGTGTATTTCTCATATTCATTTCCCTCTCCCCCCCCCTGGTCCGATCCCTCCCTGACTATCAGCACAGCCTGTTTTATCAAACTCTGGCTGAATCCAGTTCACACTGCCTCATGACACAACCCCCCTCCTCCTTATCTGTCAAATCTCCCTTTTTTTCTGCTCATATTGTTTGTTTCTTTATGCTTTTTCTTCACTCTACTGTGTTTTAATTGTTTACATTAACCCCCTTTGTCTTCTATGTCTTTGCTTTCTTTTTCCATTTTCTGCTTCATCTCATTTCTTGTTTCTCTTTTTCCTCATTTCTCTGTCTTCCTTTTCTGTTTTCTGCGCCTGCACCTTCCTAAATGAAAAAATAACTGGTTTCAACAATGTAAAGTTTTGTTTTGTGTATCTTGTTCAACATTTGCATAGTCAATATTCAGTGACATGTTTTGTGCACTGCTTTTAAGTCTGATGTACAGCATGTCTAAATATGGATTATTCTGTCCTAATTTGATTTATTATTCATTTGTTTAGTTTGCACTTCTGCAAAACATTTACAAAGCAAATGGTGACTTTTGCATTTCTCCTTAATTTAATCTTGAGACTGTATCTTATACAGGACCCACATGTCAAAATCTATTTTGAAGATGTTTAATACTTAACGTGTTTTTATGCTGACATGCTGCATATTTGTGTTTTGTTTGTCAGAGGAGGGAAAAGCCAGATGTCATGAAAAAGGACACAAGGTGCAAACAGCTCTAAGCTGCATTCACCGCAGACATTTATTCACAATATGAAGCAGGTATCAATAATAAAATATATCAAAAATAATGTTGAAATGGTTAAATGGGACACCTGACCTGAATAAAATGGAGGCATTGTGACTGTTAATTGTGACACTTCGTAATATGCTTGTTATATCCTAGTCAAATGTTTTGAACCTCAGTGTAACATCTGGTAGATGGTGATAATTGTGTATTGTTTAAAATGTTATTTAATTTAATTTAATTTCTTTGATTTCATTACTTCTTTTGTCGTTGTAAACTACATCCCAGATCCTTGCATCTGAATGAAAATCTGCTTTAACCATTGATCACAATTATTTTCTTTTGGTCTACTGATGTGACTTACTTTCTCCGATTGACTCTGTGTGTCTGTAAACTCGCGGTATACTGCTCTACCATTACTAACACTGCCCATGTATACCGAGGCACACAAGGATGGGGTTAAACACTTAGGTGTGATGGTTGAGATTATGGTAAGGATGAGGGAAATCATTATGTCAGTGAGTGTCCTCACAGAGAGAAACGTATACGTGTGTGTCTGTGTGTGAGCGTACTATAAGATGTATGTCTCTAGTGAGGGTGTAGAATCTAACACCTCTCTCACTTGTGCACATTTCACATCACAGTGCTTCGCTTCAGCCTCTAACCCCTCTGCTCTGTGTGAGTTTTTATGTGTATGTGCACATTCATTTGTCTTTGTATGGATCCCTGAACACAACATGCACGAACACATTTTTGCACCTGGATCCAAGTTGTGAATGTAAATACACACACATAAACATTTTAAGTAGTTTTCCAGTTTGGCTGTCGTTGCTTGTTGCATGTGCACAGTCACTGATTTGACCACTTTAAAACAATTTTAGTGACAAGATGCAGAAAATTCATTTCAACTTAGCAGCAAAACTGCATCTGTCATCAATTATAAAATTACAGAAATATAGAAACCTGACAAAATGCTCTGCACACCTGAATCACCTGATCCCTGTACACTGTGCTGTGGGACGTTATTGAGTAAAGAATGATAACTCTGCAAGAAATCTGTTCGACTTTCTACCTCAAGGGCATCCATTTCTTGCGGGCTTGTTGAGCTGATAAAATATTTATGCATCTTGTGAGCGCAGCCTGGACTATAAATAGTTTCAGCTGAACATTAAACCTTCAGTTGTCCCACTGACGTCTCACACAGAGCTATGCCCACCCTCAGTCTCACACAAATACAAATTCATACACAGGTTCATTGACAAACATGATGCTCACTGCATTCAGATCATGCAGACATATTGATATTCTGTGCACACACTCTATACAATTATGTAGTACAAATTTTAACTTATACGCATCAAAGATCCAAGTGCATGGTAATATCAATGTTCACTTTATTTTCTTTATTATTTCACCAAATATTTGAATCAGAAACATAGGGTAAAACAAATAAGGTGATAAGAGGTTTTTAGCATGTTGCAGCGATGTGCAGATGAATTATGTGCTTCTCAGAAAAAAGCATGTTAAAAAAAGGACTCAAGCAGACCTATTGATTTGCAGCATTTAATAGTGTTTGGACTTTATTCATCTTTTGGGATGAATAAAACAGTATCTTATCATCAACCTCATTAACAGCCACAGCAGGCATCTGCTTTTGGCACAAAGGGGTTTGACAAAACTGTTGTTTACTACCTGTCTAAAACCAAGCAACGAGCAACTACAGTATACACAAGTAGCTGGTGAACATAGTGGAGTATGAAGCTGCTAAGAAGCCGCATATTTCCCTCATTAGTGGGTGGAGACAACAACAGAGCAACAGAAAGAGTACATTTAGTTCAGCAGGTATGCAGAAACACACCTCAATGAACGTTAATGTCACTCCATGCCTCCTCTGTGTCTTCTCAGCTTTACCACAGCAACTTCTCACTGTGTTGTTCACAGCTTGTTCTGCTGCCTCCACGTGGCTAAAAATAACATTACCACCTATTAATGAGCAACCTGCATTTCACTGTTTAATTACTAATCTGATATTCTGTCTGCATTTTGTGTTCTCTGTCTCTGAAAGGAACAGCGATGCTGCAGGAAATGAGGGCGAGAACCACAGACATGCGGAGCTCCAACTATTACAGAACAGTGCTTTGACAGCTGCTGAGTTGATTAATACAACTGGAAACCAGAGCATAACGTGATGTCTGCTGTTGACTAGACATTATTTTTTTCAAGCATGTTCAGTTTTGCTTCCCTCTTTTTGGTTAACACTCCAGCATTCACTCACCCAGACACGTATGCATACGAACACCCATGTTCACATCCTCATTACTGGAAAATTTCTTGCTCATGAGAAAATGATGGATTGTGAAATATTTGACAAAACCAAAAAACCTAAAAAGTTGAGATAGAGAAAGAGATGATTACATTAATTTTCTGAACTTACAGAATGCATCTATATTGCACCACAAAGAGTAAAAACTACACCTTTGCAAGTGTTAAGTACTTAAGAAATACCCAAACATCTCCCTGATAACAGCTGCCACATATTCTGACTCAGATAGAAAGATGCTCATCATGCTAGTATCAGTATTTCAGCAGTTTAAAGGATGAATTCCCATTTTTTAAAGCCTGTTACAAAATATTAACTTCCACCGTATGTAGACTGAAACTATTTTTGTTTCCTGCTGTTTATCGCTGGCCATTAGAATTTCTCATTTGCTTTTAATGTAAGTGATCCATCCTTTTTGAGTTTGGCAGCTATTGTCAGGGAAACGAGTGGCAAAATGTAAATAGCGTTGACCACTTTAATCAGAGACGGGAAAAGCAATCTGCTCAGTTTACTAATTTAAAAATAATAATATGCAATTGGCAAAATACTGAGTGCTGCATTGAGCTGATTGAGCTAAACACAACTACTGTTTATACTGTAAACTAATTACCTAAGAGTGATTTGACGCTATATAAATAAAGAAATTAAGAATTATATAGAATATAATAATACATAAGTATTAAGGAATTTAAATAAACCATTCAATTTCAATGATAATTAAAACAATTTTTCTCACTCAGCTGCTTAATAAATGAAACCATGGCTCTGCAGTTTAGCTCAGCTCTGACGGACGTTACCGCTCCCCCTAGCGGCCACATGTGGTCACAGCACCATCCACACATTGTGGTGTAATGACGAGCAGCCGTCTGCGGGGGGCAGTGTAACACAACTCTGTCACAAGTGATTCAGCATGGACAGCTGGCAGCGAGGGGGTAAATTAGCTTTTACTTTTGTTTTTATACAGTTAATTGACATGAATAAATTAAACTTACTTTGTAGGGTTTACATTATCCTGGGGCTGCTAATTAGGTTAATTAACTAATTAACACTGTTAAGTTATTTAATTGCAGTGCAGTTGCTCGGTTTGTTCGGTTTGTCTGCTGAGGCGCCGTTCTGGTTGTTTTAAATGCTCAGAAACGTTTCCAAATGACGACATTAGTATTGAATGCACTTATAAAACATCTCCCTTTCTGCTAAATTACTCTTCAAAGGGGTTTTCAGTGTCAGCAGAGATAAACAGCACACCTGTGCATTTTCATGCAAGGACTCATGAGAAATGAAGTTCGTAGTTTAGCACCCATAAAAACCCTATTTATGTATGTTAAGACTTCCTCGCTGTTCTTTATACCACACTTAACTGAAGACATAAATTTGATTTTAATATAATTTACACTATTTAAAATAAAACAAGGGATGAAAATGACATTTAGGGACCCTTAACCTAATAGCAGTTTTTAAATAACAGTTTTTGTAGCTCTGACAGAGACAGGTACCTTTCTTAACTGGTAGTTTATCTCAGTCCTTTTTTTTTTTTTTTTTTAGCAAACTATGCAATTTATCAGTTTTGAAGTGTGCCTTATCCCAACTCCAAGTCCCAGCTTTTTCCATACATGGTCAATTGGATTATTATCAGGACTCATAGCACTTCCTCCTGTTGGAGGAGCTATGACTGAGAACAGTGGACAGCATGCTTCTCTTCAGGGTGACTGATAACATTTGTTTCATTGTGCCCTGCACAGATCCTGCACAGATTCAAGGCATCCTGTGCCAGATGCAACAAAGCAACCCCACAACATAATTCCAACATAGTAATGTGGCACAGAGGGGATGTTTTCTTTTTTCTTTTTCTTTCTTTCTTTTTTTCTACCGTGAGTTGATGTGTGATATATCAAAAAGCTCTTATTTTGTTTTTGTTTAATCTTCTCCCAGAAGCACTGCGGCTTGTCAGTTTGTACTTTAGCAAACTATAGTCACGTTTTTATGTTTCTTTCTGTTACTAAGACTTTTAGCCGCATCTGTACGTAGGAAGCTAGAACATATCACAAAAAACTGAAGCTGCGAAAGTGAAAGTAATTTAAATTTATATTAGTGCTGCCACAAACAACAATTTTAATTACTGATATCTTTATCTTTATGTTTCTATTTTGTGAACAAGCAGCTGTCATTGTCACGCTCAGAACCTGTTTTATTTTGAAATCTTCACTACTTCCTGTTTGGGCCTTCCCTTACTCCCATTCACTGTGCCAGGTTGTTCTCTGCAATAAACAACTCTCCAGCCTGATATTTTACCCTGATGTTCATCTCTTCTTGGGTCCAATACTCATTAGACCTTACAGCTGCAAAGATATTTAATTTACACTGATGTAAAATTGGGGGGGGGGGAACAAGTCTTGACATTTGAGAAGTTGAAATGTGAAGTCTTTCATAAAAGTCTGAAATTATTATTACTAAATTATTTATTAAAAATGGATAACATTGGTACTCAACTTTATGTCTGGCGCTTTAAACTGTTTCAGCAGCACCAATCAGAAGTAATAAATCCTCTGGATGTAGAGATTCAAAAGCATTTATCAAGTTTTTTCTCTGTTCACACGGGAACATTTTTTTTAATCCCGATTGAATGTCAAACAAAGTGGTGAAGGAGTATTTGGGAAAGATTGTCCTCCTGCTGAGATTTGTTTCAACCTTCAGGCCAGAAATGCCAAGAAATATGAGGGATGTGTCGTCACCTGTAGCTGCTGCGGTAGATTTCAGACAGGTGAGAGGACCGGTACGTGTTTGTGTGTCAGGGCGAAAAAAGAAAAGAGATGAGTTTGAGGCTCTTTTAATTTGACGGCCATTGTGCAGACCTTCTTTTTTTTGTTTTAAGAGAAGAAGGAAGAGGTTGGAAGAAATCAGAAATGAATTTGTTACCAACCATCCAGAAAGCACATGCAATTAACTGGAGTGTCGGTGGATGGTGGATACTGCACCACTTTGCCAGTGGTGAGATTTTGTGCAGGTGTTTGTCTGTGAGATCAAGCAAACAGCATCAGTATCCTCACTGCAGCAACCACACTTTCCCTCTGTAGATGCTTGTTTACACCAAAGCTGCTATTTCTTTTGTCCAATATTTCTTTGTATGGTGGGTGTGTCAGTATTTCTAAGTCTAGCATGTGGACGCATCATTCATACTGTGTTTACACGCTTCCCACAGTTCCTTAAAAAGTCTTATTTTTTGTTTTTCAAAGTACAGGTCTAAAAAAAACGGAGCCTTAAATTGTTGTGAATTAAAGGAAGGCAGACATTAAATTTGATTTATGTCAGACTGAATGAGAATGTTTCTGCTTATTTGTTCGGTCTTTTGTCTCTATTTTGTTTAATTTTATGTCTTACAACAAAGACAATTTCTACTGCTTTATTTGTATTATAAATGGTTTAGACTCTGCTAAATAGGTGGATGCACGGCATGTGTGGCCATGTTTTACATTTTAATCCTGAAAAAGAAAAAGCTCAGTGAAAGATCCTTGAGGGTCTTTGTTTGAACTATTTGTCATTGACATTATTTATTAGTATTTCTTGTAAGTATGTGTATTAAAATACTATAAAATAATTACATTAGTACTTAAAGTGTGCAGATGCCAACACAGAGGACTTGTTCATTACACTGTTAGCTGCTCTCCTTTGCATAAAGTGTTTTTGCTTAAATATTAGGGGTGACCAACACACAACCCCCATCAACACAAACGCTCACAAACCTCCTCTTCATCCACCACCCCCATGTCTCCCTTGGGACCCCTGTGAAAGTCTGGTGAGGGGTCTCCATTGCCAAAAAGCAGGAAGTCACAGCTGTGCTCAGTCCCTTTCACCCTGTGTGTGTGTGTGTGTGTGAGAGAGAGTGTGTGTTTTCTTGTCTCTATCTCCATCTGTGTGTAGATGGAGATAGAGACAGTCAGGGTGTGTTTTTTTAAGTCTGTATACGTCTCTGTTTGTGTCTCAGCTTCTCTCCAATCCACTTTATCTGCCAGTGTGATGCTACTTGCTATTCCCTTTTCTTTGGTGCAGGAGTTTCCAGAGCTGTTTAATGAGAGTGAGGGAGAAAGACTGGCTTCAGCAGCCTAATAAAGACGCTGAGCCTGTGCTGTGTGTCGTTGTGGCTAATAGCATCAGACTGACTGCACTGCTCTGTTCTGGTGCAGACACAGACACACACACCCTGTCACAAACTCTCTGCTTTTTATTGTTTCTCCTCTTGCTCTTTATTTCTTCACTTTCCCTTTTCTTATTGCTCTCCCTGTATTGTATCTCTTTGTTTTAAAAACACTATATGGCAAAAAAGTAAGTAGTGTCAAACAGTTTTTTGCCGATTTGACTAGACCTCTCAGTCCAGTTTAGAGCAGAAGAATGATTTAATTGGTTGTGATTATTTTGATTGAATCTTTCATGCCAAAAAACTAATAATAATAGGTTGGACCTACTCACTTGTGAGAATTTGCCACACTTGTCTCCTACATGATTATACTGTAAATTGGATGTGTTTGGGCTGTTGGTCACAAGATATTTGAAGGTATCAGATTGGGCTTTGATTTTAATGGACATTCATCGGTCAAACAATTCACTAAGAAAACAATCATCGGATTAATTAATTGTTATTAGTTATTAAAGAAAATAACTGCTAGACTCACAGTTGAAGCACTAGTTTGGTTCCAGGGAAATCTCAATATGAACAGATGAAGTTTTAGATAATGTTATGCTTCCAACCTTTCTATGATTTTCTCACGCACAAAACAAAATATATAGAGACTTGCACTGTATTTCCTGTTTGTTGTAGAAGAACTAAACTTCCCTAAGAGCCCTGACCTCTACATCATCCGACAGATTTGGGATCAGTTAGTATGCTGAGTGCCCCACATTAACCCTGACTTCCCATTTTTGTTACTGACTGGTAACAACCTTTCTAGAAGGATGGAGACTGGAGTGGGGATTAGAAGTCCCCAGATGGTTAAGAGTCACCTGTAGGTGTAATGATTGAGGAACATGCCTCACATGCTTTCATCCATATAGTCCACCTCTCTCTTTATTTTCTCTGTAATTATTCCTGTCTTTTTCTGCCTTCTTCACTCTCTTCATCTTCCCCACTTATTCATTTTCTCTTCATCATCCTGTCTAGTTCTCGTCCTTTGTATTCAGACTCTTTCTTGAGCCTTTGCAGCTTTTTGTGTAGCTCACTCTTCTCTGTAAATCTCAGGCTTTTGGTTTTAATAGATGCAGTGTGTCTCTGCAACACCGGGTGCCTTTGTTTTAGTTACAGATAAAATCACTGAAGGAAAACAAGACACAGAGAGAAAGAGAAAGAGGGAGAGGTTATAAGAGACTAAAGCAATGTAAAAAAAAACAAAAAACAGGGCAGTGAAAAAGTGTGTGAATCCCTGTGGTGCAGGAAGAAATAGACAAATCCAGAGAGCAAGAAGGGCAGTTCTTCCTGCCTCTTTTTTTGTTTCTTGAACAAGAGACACAGAGAAAGCAAGAGAAGAAGCGAGAGGAAATGTTAACTACTAAAGAGTGAAGATATGTCAAAGCACATTCAAAACAGACGTAGCTTGATCTTAACTCTGAAGTACAGATTGATATTTCTTCTAGGCTGCATCTATCATGTCTATTTTATTTTTTTAGTTTAGTTCTTATCCCAGGTTTTTTTTCTCACTTTGTTAGATCTCATTGTGATGTTATCTGGAGTGCACGGTGAGTATGCATGTGTGGACATATGGAGCTGATCACAGCTTCTGTTGCTGATGTTTTCTTTGGGAATGCTGACAAGTTGACGGGCAAGGCGCTGCACTGACATCAAACCTCACTCCACTGTCAGGACAAGTGAGATAGACAGATACAGAGGGAAGAAGGGGAAGAAGGGGAAGCAGGGGGGAGGGTGAGAGACACAGAAAGAGATAGGGAGGGTTGTGAGAGAAAAGGAGGAGGAGAGATGAAGGGAAAAAAATTACTTCACGGCCATGACTGGACTGCCCCCTTTTTTCCCCTCAGCCTCTCTCTGTCTCTCAACTTTTTTTCCTCCCTCCTCCTCCTCTGTTGGTTTTTTAAAAATGATTTGGGGAGAAGAGGGGAACAAGCATTTGGAGCTTGGCTGGCGGTGCAGGCAGGAGCTTCACATAGGCAAACAGGAGCCTGAGGGGCAGCACGCTGGAACTGAAGAGACTTGGGGGGCTTTTTGGATCTGATGCACAGGCTGACTGACTGTTGACTGACAGAAGAAAAAGGAGAAAGAAAGGACAAGTAGATTTATAGATGCTTTTAACCAGCTTTGAACAATACATTTACACAAACAGAATGTACAAAAAGCAAGGAAAAGCCAGATATACTGATCTATTTTTGTAGACAAGACAGGCAGGCAGAGACCTTGCAAGCAAGCCCAAACATTGTTCTAGAAGGGACCGCAGTTTTCTTCCAACGAGACAGAAAGAAGCAGATGGACTGAGGCATATTTTGAATGAAAAAGAGGACTCCTCATTCAGCAATGCATTTGAGTAACTCTGCACTGAACTGTTGCTGTTTGTCGTGTTCCTGGACACTGACACAGGCATAGGACGCACTTAACTGAGAATCTCTTTAGAAGAGGATCATTGTTGTTTTTTTTTCTTTTTAACAAGTTTTAGTACAGACTTTGTGCTGACTATGTTTCTTCAAAGGTACTCTTTAATACCATCATGGACTACTTATTTTGTGATCTTGTGCATCCTGGAAATATGGACCACAGCCTGGCCAGCTGCCCAACAATCCAAACCCCAGTTACAGTCCCGTCAGTCCAGACAGATGTCCCCAATAACGTCCTCTTCATCAGCTGGCAACCTGTCAGAAAGCGCTGAGAGCAAAGTGGAGCGTCTTGGCCAGGCATTCAAGCGAAATGTGCGCGAACTGCGTGAGAAAAGCTCCTGCTTGGACCTGGTGTTCCTTGTGGATGAGTCGTCTAGCGTGGGGGCAAATAACTTCCTGAGCGAGCTGAGGTTTGTGCGGAAGATGCTGTCCGACTTCCCTGTCGCACCGGAGAACACGCGTGTGGCGCTGGTCACCTTTTCATCGAAGACCCATGTTGTGACAAGGGTGGACCACATCTCAGCACCTAAGTCCCACCAGCACAAGTGTTCTCTGTTCAACCAGGAGATCCCAGCCATCAACTACAGAGGAGGAGGCACCTACACGAAAGGAGCCTTCCAGAGGGCAGCGGTGAGTCAGACTGAAAGATAAAGTGAAATTGTGTTGGCTAGCGTTGTTGCCAAAGTCAGTGTGTGTGTCCAAATGTTTATGTATGTGTTGATTTAAGCTGGTTTATCTTGGTTTCTTTCTTAATAATAACTCTGGACCAATAACCATGCTATACTTTGTGTGTTACTGCACAGTATCTGTTTGTACCAGTTAGTCTGTGTGTGGAGGGAGGGATTGTAGCTCTGTTAGGTGGATGTTAATGAGGGCCTGTGTGGAATTTCTTTTGCTGCTCTTGCTCTTGATACCAGCAAATAGCGAGGGGAAACCCCTTGCTGCCTAATTGTTCAAGAGTTTCCAGTGATAAAAATACCATAAAGAGTGAGCATGTGCATGCACAGAAACACACATGGATGCAGACACATAAAAACCATGTATGCACGGCATAAGAGCAAACTGCACAATCCATGCAACACTGAACACTGAATAAACGGCTTGGAAAAGTGGAGGCAAATGAAAGACATAAATCAAGTCAATTGTGTGTATGTGAAGCTTTAGTGATAAGACTTTGTCCAATAGTCCTTTTACCTGATTTCATTAATCCTGACTGTTCTGGCTCTTAAACAGAATCATTACAGGTTTGTTGTAAATGCAGGGAAATAAAGGTTATGTGGGGTTACAGGGGGACAAAATGTTATCTTGTTTATGGTTTGTGGATTTGAACTGCCTGACACACAAATGCATGCACACACACTCAAACACACTCACCCAGGACATATGGCATAGTTCATCCGTCGAGTCCAAACAGCCCAGCTGTAAAAGCTGTGTTGGTGGTATAGGGGCTGGTCCTGAATAAACACACACACCAAACCCATGTCTCAGATCTGCCTGAAGCTCGGAGCTTTGCTAGGTGCTGAGTTATTTTCAGAACACACTGGACAAAACTCAGTTGCTGTAAACTTGTTGAGAATGCTGCAGCCTGTTGTTTTTTTTTAGCTATATTGTGTTATTTTGCAGTAAGATTAAAGAACAAATGCTTAAAATGAAGGCAGACGTTATGACTGGATGCAACAAAGCCTGAAACAGACTCACAAGCCTCACTGACTCAAATGCAGCCACACACGATGGCAGGGCTAATAGCTGTCCACAAAACTTGGCTTAGTACTGTGGTGTTAAATAAAGGATGGTTCAAGTGTGACTATTACTAAATGCAGTCATTGATCGTGGTAGGCAAAAAAACAGATATTTATATATATATGTATTTCACTTTAATGCTTTCCATGAATGCTTTGCAGATCATAAAAACATTACATCAGTCGAGTTTTTCAGACAAATAGGTAGGCGAGTTGTGTTCCCGGCAGGTTTACCCTGCTCTCCATCCTTGTTTTAATCTAAAAGCCTTGGACCACATTCTCTGGCTTAGCACTGAAAGCTTGGCCCTCAGGACAGGTTTGCAGCTCGCCCTCCTTAGTTGAGTGCTGATAAGGAGACCACTGGCCGCGTCCCAGGCCACAATACCACGAAAAGGCTTAAAAGTGCCTTATCATTATTCACAAATACTCTGAATGTTTTGGGTGATTTATCAAATGATGTAGTAGTCTTAATCGCCTAAAGATGGCCTTAAAATGTAAGGTGTACTGTTGCTCAGGCTCTTAAGTTGGCTGTTTCTGATTAAAATCCTGATTAAAATACAAGATTGAAATTCATGCATCATAGCCAGTAAAAATATTTGTTTCCAGTATGGCATCTGCATAGTGTGAGTCCGTAGGCTGAGGGATGTATGAGTAATGGGAGAGCTACGTGCAGCCTTCGTGGAGATGAGATTTTTTGGAAACATACAGTAGATGAGCCTAGCAGATACAGATTGAGACACAGTTCATTAGCTGGTACAGAAACCGCCCCGCACCTTATAGATTCAGTCTGACGTTTACTGTGGGTCTTCACATGATTTAGGAAGTGCTGTTTAAAAAACCCTGTTTGTCTGTGATTTATCATCTGATCTTTTATATTTTTATTGTCCATCTGAAACTAACTGGAAAGGGAAGATTGGAGCATTTGTCATCTTTTTCCATTATCTACATAAAGGATGGATCTGCTAACACTAATCTACATGTACGATGTACAAGATTTATCCCCCTGTCATTGTGTACCAACTGAAGTCCAGGCCAACTATCTAATGTGCAGTAATGAGTGATTTTGTGCTTCTACCCCCACACATGACTTGTACTCCTATGTGTTTATCTCATGTTTTAAGGGAAAGTTAGTTTGCAGTGTGTTTTGACTGTAAGCATCTGTGTTAGAACAAGAAGAGGCAGTGAAAGTATATGAGAGGATAATTGATAATTATATATATAAATATATAATAATAATCATCATCCATGCCATATTTTATTCCCTTGGCTGGTCCTGGCTGTTTTAAGTGCTGTAGAAGGCTGGGATCCATTAAGAGAGACATTTTTCCACCAGTTGTGCATGTAGAGACAGGGCTGTCCTCCAGCACTCTTCATCTCTGTCTCTGCTGTCTGTCTGCTCTGCCTCTTTGCACCTAATACATTACACAGTAGGTTGAAGCATCAGTCTATGGAGGTTCCAACATAATGTCTGATTCAGGTCTTTTTTCTTAACAACTTAAACTAAGTGTTTATAGGTATTCTGAATGACCTATTGTGGACATGATTGTCTGTTTGGGACATGGACATGGGCCATTATAGAAAATGATTTTGATCAGAGGGTAAATTAACATGGTTAATAGTCTAATCATACATTTAAATCCTGACAGGTTGATATTCAATTGTGCAGACACATTTAAAGTTCAATACCCAGCTGTTTCTTTTCTCTACTGATAAACCAGCCTATGATGCTGTGTGTGTGTGTGTGTGTGTGTGTGTGTGTGTGTGTGTGAGGAGAGAGAGAAATGAACTAGATGAGGATAATGTCATGCACACTGAGTCTTTAAAGAGTGCAACACTTTGTCATGATGATTCACAGTGCCTCATTTCTGGGTCTGTCTCTTTTCAGCCTTGTGTCAGACGTGAGGGCCTGGTAGCTGATGACATTACTTAACCTGTACTTTTCCAATGTTTCACTGACCACTGAACAAAGGAACTGATTGATGACTTTCAGTAAATGTTTTCAGGCACTTGGGTAATAACTGCTTTATTCTACCTGAGACAGAAGTATTTCACATCAGTGTCTTCAAAGTGAATTATATTCATTCCCTATGTACAGTACTTTGAAAAAGTATTTGCCTGCTTCCTCATTTTTTAATATATTTCATATTTGTCACACTTAAATGATTCAGATCATCAAGCAAATTTAAATTTTACACAAAGATAACCTGAGTAAATACAAAATGCAAAAAGCTGTCCAAACCTGACTGGCCCTATGTGAAAAGGTAATCGCCTCCTAAACCTAATAACTGGTTGTACCACCCTTGGTGGCAACAACTGCAATCAAGTGTTTGAGATAACTGGCAATAAGTCTTTCACATCACTGTGGAGGAATTTTGTCCCACTCTTCTTTGCAGAATTGTTTTAATTCAGCCACATTGGAGGGTTTTTTAGAATGAACAGCCTCTTTAAGGTTAAATTTAACTCCAGATTTTGACTAGGCCAGTCCAAAACCTTATTTTTAATTTTTCTTAGTCATTCAGATGTTGCTGGTGTGTTTTGGATCATTGTCCTGCTGCAGAACCCAAGTGAGCTTCAGCCTGTGGTCACGAACTGATGGCCAGACATCCTTCAGGATTTTTTTGGTAGAGAGCAGAATTCATGGTTCCATCAATCACAGCAAGTCCAGGTCCTGAAGCAGCAAAGCAGCCCCAGACCATCACACTACCACCACCATGTTTGACTGTTGGTATGATTTTCTTTTTATGAAATGCTATGTTGTAGTTTTACTCCAGATGTAATGGGACACACACCTTCCAAAAAGTTCAACTTTTCTCAGCAGTCCACAGAATTCTTTTCCCAAAAGTCTTGAGGATAATCAAGATGTTTTTTGGCAAATGTGAAACAAGCATTTGTGTTCTTTTTGGTAATCAGTGGTTTTTACCTTGGAACTCTTCCATGGATGCCATTTTTGCCTAGTTTCTTTCTTATTGTTACATCATGAGCACTGACCTAAACTGACACATGTGAGGTCTGCAGTTCTGTAGATGTTGTTCTACGTTCTTTCATGACCTCTTTGATGAGTTATCGTTGTGCTGTTTTTGGTAGACCGACCAGTCCTGGGAAGATTCACCACTGTTCCAAGGTTTCTCAAATTGTGGATAATGGCTGTCACCTTATTTGGCTGGAGTCCCAAAGCTTTAGAAATGGCTTTGTGACCCTTTCCAGACTGATACATGTGAATCACTTTGTTTCTCATTTGTTCTTGAATTTCTTTAGATCGCAGCATGATGTGTTGCTTTTTGTGATCTTTTACTGTGCTACAAATTTTTTCCGTTAATAAATGAAATTATAATTTCTTTGTGTAATATTATTTTTTTCATGTTCTGAATCATTTAAGTGTGAGAAATATGCAAAGAAATAAAACAAATCAGGGGCAAATATGTTTTCACAGTTACTTTGAAAAAGTCAATCAATTTTTGTGGAGGCTCAAAGGCTTTTATTTTGTTTTATTAGTTGCTGGTAATCTTGTTGATCCTTGAATTATGACTTTTTCCATTGTTAGTTTTAGTCAACCATAAAAAACAGGGAAAGCAAACGGCTGCATCTGTAATAGCCAGTTAAACGCCACCATCATCACTTCTGTCTCCAGCCTGAAGACTTGACTTTGGGTTGCCTTGTACTGCCAGTTAAACCCCCCTCTTGCTTTCTGCAAGCAGGCCTGGCTTTGGCACAGAAACACTGAGCACTAAACTGGACTTGGCGGCCTCACTGTGTCAGTCTGCTTTCACAGTTGTTTAAAACACAGACAGATGGGCAGCGTGTGAAGAGAGATGATGAAAGAAAAGGAGTGGGAGAAAGATGGAAGAATGAGAGGAAAAAGTAGGAGAAAGGGGGGAAAATCCTGGCTTGAGACAAAGAATGTGGCTGTTACTAGTGGTTATTCACAGTAATGTTTTTACCTGACTGTTGATTAGTGGTGTGCCTCAATCTGGGTCAAAACAGATATTGCAGTAGTTCACCAGCTTTACCCACCTTATAAAAGGAGCTTTCTGCTCAGCCAGGCAGTGTGTTTCTGGGCCTGAAATCTGTATACGTTGGACTAGCAGGTGGGTTATTTTCAGTGACTCCTAATGTTCCCAGCTCAACAGGAGAACACACACTGTCATGCTCATTATTCACACACAAATTCACTCACACACAGTTTATGAAGCAGCTGCATGTGTTTACATGCTTGTCATCATATATTTATGTCAGAGAGGTCACATTATAGAAGAATATGTGTAATATATTATAGACGTATATATATATATGCAGTGTGTCTTGTAAAATTCTCTAAAATCTTTTTTATGTTGGATTTTAGTCCTCAAAAACATCCTCCAAGAACCTTTGAGGAACTTTTTACGTTAAGAATTCAAATAGTATCTTGTAGATGATTCTTATGATTTTATTTCTCACTTTGTATTATGTAGAAACACGTATGGCTGGAGACTACGGGCTGGGTTTGTAGGGCCCCATTTCTGTCTTTTCATCGTGCTCTTCTTCAGAGCTGCAGACATTCTCCAGCAGTGTGTAGTCATCAACTTGGAGGCATTACAGTCAAAATATGGAGTATTGTTTTTCAAAACATTGTCTATTAGATTAAATGAGGTTTGTGTAGGTTGCTTATATTTGGCCCTTGGAGATTAACTGTAGAGATCCTGCACATTCCTAGTCTGTTTAAAATACACACATATTAGCAAGCACACACACACATGCACTTGATGTTAATACTGAGAGTCGAAGCCTTTGCCTGAAAATCTGAATAACCAGTAATGAGGTGTAGAGCACAGCAAATTAAGGTGGGAAATGAACACCATCCATCACCTGAATGCTGGAAAATCTGTGTATGGTGGGGTGGTTTCCAGAGGCCATTTCATTTGTTGAAAACATATTTGCTCACTGGAGTGTTTTTTTTTTTTTCACCTCTCCTGACTGAGTCACAGGGCAGATTTTAAAAAAGCCAGTGAATTCTCATCAGCATTTTTCAATAAATTCAACATAAACTCTGAGTGTCAGAGGAAAGAATAGTGAGGATAAACCAAATTTAAGTGAATGAGCTGATGCAAACGAGGGCACTCTGCAGCAAATGAAAGCAAGGTGCACGCCTTTGATCCAGTGCCCACGGCTAAACCCAGCAGTGATAAGATGATAAGAAAAGCCTCTGTTTCCTGTCTGTACAACTGACACTTCCCGCCATCTCACCCATAATCATTTCCTCCCCCATAGTCTGTCTGCTCCTTCCCTCTATTCACCCTCCTCCTGAGTATCACAGGGTCTGCAGCAGGAATGAGTGAGACAGAAGGATGGAGCAGACACACCACCTCCAACTACACCAGGCAGATAAGCAGTGATAGGATTCTACAGACCAGATTTTATGACTCTAAAATTGACAACACAAGCGAGACTCTGAGGTCTATTATGTTAATGACCATGATGATGACACCATCAGGGAAGGTATTAGTACATTTTATGTAGTAAGTTGATTTAAAAATGTGAGTAATTATTAATTGAGTAATTTCTCTAGATGCTAAATTAAAGAAAACCAACAAAAGCTTTCCACTTCTGTCTGACATCCCCTTCCCTCTCTTGGACTTACATGGACTTGGTTGGTACAGGGTCATCAGCGGCTTCAGGTTCAGGCCTTGTGGACCTGGCGCAGGACCTCTGTGGTCGCCCAAATCGTTGTCACCTGAGAGGGGGGACTCTGGTGGAGTCATAATCATTCTGTGGTAAAAATGCCTCAGATTGACTTCACCTCCATATTGGGGAAAAAATAGCAAAAAATGAAGTTGCAGTTGTTTCCTCTACTTTTTTCAGACTCACAGGTTTTATTTAAGAAAATAAAAAAAATGAGGAAGAAATGAAGGATACCACATATCTTAATATAATTCCTGAGTTAAATGTTTCATAATGGGTTTCACCTCCATTGTGTATAAAAAAATGCTATATAAGTAAAACTGACTTGACTTGACTTTGTGGACAGAAATTTTATAGTGATCGGAGTGATTTTTCTTCTCAAAATGATCTGGTTTTCAAATAGTGCATTCCTTACACACATGCACATAATTGAGAAGTTATTCACACACTGTCATTGTGATTGACACAATAGACTCAACATGACTGTGTGTGTGTGTGTGTGTGTTTTGGTTTTAGGAGGAAGAAATGCATTTGTCTTGGGTACTGCTCTGCTGGGTCTCTTTGTACTGAACATTCACAAAGAAATATTCTTTGTTCTTTCACTCATGACTTTGTCCATCAACCTCAAATATGCACAAAATGTTTTGACTGAGCTGTTCTTTGTAAGTATTGTCATCGCTGTTTGAAAGGAAAGGAATTGTGGGCTCTGAAGCAACATTTCAACAAAATTCCTTGTTTTTTTATGGAATGAACTTTGATTCAGGAATCTCGATCTTTCATTACTCAAAACAATTTCTATCATTCCATATCACAGATACATTTTAGTAGCGTGTAGATAAATTTGTGTGACCTGTTTATCTTTAATTCATTTTTAATACTTCAATGACCATTGGCTTTGGAAATTGAACATTGATGCTGAACACAAAGATTAAACTGCAGTCTGTCTGTCCTATGTCTAATTGTATAGACAATATTTGCCATTGTTACTCAACAGTGACCTGCACACTCCTGTTCCTTCTCTCATCACACTCTGCTCACCCCTGCCCTCCCTTTTGAAATGGATACCGAATATTTTCCAGGCACACTTTTCCAGCTTCTGATCGTCTAGAAGACCCTGAGGCCTCATTTACCTCACACCCAGTCAGACAGACCCTCAACTTAACACACGCACACTGGCCTGATGTAAGACCTCAGATGAAAAGCAGTGAGAAACAGAAATTAAAGTTTCTAAAAATCTGGAGGAAACACTGAAATGGGATTCTCTGTCAGCAGTGGAGGAAAAGGGAAATAAGGAATCTAAGAAAATTTAAGAGAATCCAACTTCAGTTTAGAAAAACTCAAGCTAAGGTTTCATTTTTACCTCATTGCCAAAAAAAGGTTCTGGTGCTTACGGAGACAAGTTCAAAAGGCAATGGTCTGATTAGGTTTCACACAATACCACCTCATTTGTTTACCAGTTTAGTCTGTCTTGTTGAGACAAACTAACACATGTCAGATTGATCCTGATGGCAGCTGTTGGTGGCTTTGCATGGATTTGATTTGGAGAGGATCTCGATCTGTCTTTGCTTGAAGGGGCGCATGTGTGCGTCCTTATGTATGCGAGTCATCTGTGGATTTAGGCAGCTTTTTCTGTCTGTCTGTGTGGAATTGTCATGTGAAAATAGCTCCGTATCAGTGTTTGTGCAGCTATTCTAGATTTTGCTAAAAAGTTGTGCATTACCACAGTTATTGCTGATAAAGTATTTGGCTTTGCTGACTTTGTAGTTGTTGACTTTTTGACTGTTTCAATCACCCTAACTGTTTTTTTTATCAGTTTTTGTCTTCACCAGGTGATCTATCCATCTTCCTGTTTCCAGCTTGTCTTCTCTCTGCGTCACACCTAATTTTTCTGCCTTGAGCGTATGCTTCAGCGCTTGAGTAGACATCAGTGTACACAGTATGTGCTGGTGTGGATACCATGGAGTGCGTCCCACTTGCCCCAAAGCTAAAGCTGCTGTAGTGAAATAACTAAGCTTTGCTCGAGCCTAAACCAGTGACTCCAGTTAGAGAAAGACTTGAAGAATGAAAATGAGGTTACTGAGGCCACTGGAAACAACATGTGCAGTGTGTATATGTGTGTCTGAGCATTTATTTGTGCATCAGTTCTACCTCTTCACTCTAGGCACCAGTTCTGATACATAAAATCAGAGTTTTAGCTGATAATACGGATCCTACACAAGTGATCTTATTTCTTTTCTCTTTTCTTACATAACCTTATAACTACACATCATTGAATTAAACAGCTATGAGCTATGATGTGTAATTTATAAAGGAGTTTTGAGACTGTTTAGGAAAATATTTTCTCAGAGAGACATGGATGCAGTTGCAACAGTAACTCGAATCCCAACTCAACATAATATAGATTGCTCACATCTAAATGATCCTTACCAGTACAGTACTTCATGTATGAATATTTTACAGGTGTTTGTGCACATGCTTGGAAAAGATGAAAAAACACAACTCTTTATTTGTATGCTTGAAAATGGAAAACACCCAGAACTTCTACCCAACACCAGGACAATCACTCAGCCAAAGCTACTGTGTCTCCGTGGTTGTGGATTTAAATCATGTGATTTACATACATACTGGATTTTATTTCATAATTATATGTATGAAAATGCAAGAAGAAAGTAGGTAGCAATAAAATTACAATAGCCAGTGAGAACAAGTGATAATAAAGATCTGGAACTGACTGATTTAATGTCATTGAAAAGTCTTTTTCTTTACTTTTCAAAGAGGATTTCCTTCTTCTTCGTATGCCCTTTTGTTCTGTTATATGCTTCAGGACCACTCACTTTGCCAGAGTGGAAATTACCACACATCACTTTGTCTTTAAACCCAGTCCCAGAAGAAATTATTCACTTGCTATTTGCGAGGCAATAGTCAAAATTACCCTTATGTTTTCACTCCTTTTAAAAAATTGTGGCATTGGAATGAGCTCAACAAATGGAGACTGCAAAGAGCGTTTTTTTTTACACTTCCCGGTTCTGTAAAACACAGATGTCAATAAACTCCTGACACACACAAATATAGATTCAGACGTTCTTCGCCCTATATGCATTAATCAATGTGCCACTTTAGCATTTTTGCGCATATAATCAATTGTTTTCCAAAGAAGAGATGTTCACTTTAATCACTGTGTAGACTAGGCATGTAAGTCCTGCAAAAAAATCAGATGTACAAAGTGGGGAGTCTACAGAAGCTGCTCATAACTTATAAGGATGGATTTCACCACATAGCATTACTTGGTATCACAAAACATTTCAATGCTTAGTTGATTTTTTTCTTTTAATAAATTTACCTTGAGACAATGGAAACTCAGTTGGTTTGGTGCATGCCATGTGAGTTTCAGCATACTTTGTCTCAACCACATATTACTGACTGATGTTTCAGTGACACATAAAGCTGCAGCAGTGTCAATTCTGCTCAGCCATAGGTAGGAGCTGCTGACACCAGCCTTATGGAGCTCTGCGTGTGTGTGTACGTGTGAAAGTGATAAATGAGCGTCGAGTTGGTAGGGTCAGTGAGAGTGTGGACGTAGAAGTATGGAGGAATTTGGGATTCATAAAGGAATGTTAGGAGCCTTTGAAGAATAATACTGTGTTGGCAAGGTCGAAGGTCAGGAAGGCATCAGCAAGGACAGGAACTGACTGTCAGAAGCTTTAGCCTATGTTCAACGAATGATCAACAATATCTATGAATATGATTAAGAAACTGTTTTTTTTTTGGAGGAAACTTTTTCTATGTATGGAAAAGAGCCCCTCTGATACTGGATTTTGATACCAATTTCAGTACTTGACACTTTACATGATTTTCCTGGTAATTGAGGTACCCAGTTGTTGAAAATGTTGATGTACTGAGTATTTTAGGGAACTCTGGTCCATTTTAACTTAAAGATAGACATTGGCGATTAACTCTTGACTCTTAACACTTGAGGGTCCAGGAAATAACTGTCCATTTTTAACTACTTGTGTTTTTCCCCTTTTATTTCTCCTTAACAAACTGTGTTACATACAGGTGTTTGGTCTCATTCTTTTCAGCACAACCTCAGCTATGTATATGTACTGCAAGGATTTTAATTTTTGGCCATTTTGTCCAGAAAACACAAAAATCATAAAATCCGAGTGGTAAAAATGTGTATTTTTCATTGTGATAAGCACAAATATGCTCAACCAACCATTTCTACAATTGAAAATGTTATTCTAAATAGTAAATATCAAAGAATTATGAACAAATTTAGCAAACAACCAAATTATATATAATTATTTACATCAAAATCGGGGAAGATTTTAGGCGTTTTTTGCCAAATAACTCAAAATAGCACAAATAGAGTGTAAATATATACAAAAGATTGCTGAATTAACGGACGGACGGTCTAGAGCTTTAAAGAGTCTCATCACAAGCTCTTCTTCAGCAGTTAGCTTTCCCACCACTTACCACTAGAAACTGTTTAAATTTTCACGTTTTTTAATGAGCACTTAAAGTACTTTTGCTATGTTGGCTCAAAAGTTGGCTCCACAAAGTTGATTGTTGACCTCGCAAATATTAGCCGAGGAACAAACATTTTTGATAAAGGCATAAACTGGGCTTGACGAGTAAACTTCTCTATCAATTTCAGTCACCTACCTCCAAAATGCTGTTCCATGCTCACAACATTGTACAAACTTCACACCTGTGTAGTTGTGTGATTGAAGGCACAGAGCAGACTAATTTCTTGAGCATATGGATTTATTTTGGCATCTTGAGATTAGGATCTACCAAAAGCGTCATACATTGGCACCTGATGAAACCAAAACTATTTCAAAGAGCCAGTAGTGGCAAACTAAATAACATGTTTTTATGGTCTAAGGCGTGGAGGTCTATTAGTAAACCACTTGCTATGTTGAGGTTGGAGGTTGAGAGTGCCAGATTCCATTGGCTTGTTTTTTCTGGTGAGTGAGTGTGTGTACGTGTTTGTCTGGCTGGATGTTGCTGTTTGTGTGAGTGACTATACACTGACTTGGCAGCTTATTAGGTACATATATCAGCTAAAACCATTGTAGTTTAATACAATATTCCTGCTATTTTGCCCACCCACATATCAGAGATGGTAGGATAAATAACAGAAATACCTCTCTGTGTAATGCACTTCAACAGCAGCACAGACTACAGCCTCCAAATTTATCACACAGTGTTGAATCAGCCTTTGTGAAGGGAGAGTGTATTAAATGACTGTTGTATCAGTCTCCATTAATAAAAGCTATAGGTGCCAACTGTGTAAGCAGGTAACTGTTACATGTATGCAAGCCCACAAACAAGCCTACATCCTGATCTCTGGATTTATTGAGTCTTTTTTTGTAACATTCCAGTTGTGCACTAGTTCAATTTCAATTTCTGGAGCTATTAGTTGTGTTTTCAGTCTCAGCAAGAAACTAAATAAGAAACCAAAAATAGAGGCTTAAGCACACACCCGCCTCAACTTTAATCAGTTAATGTTTGAAATGCTGTTCATTGGCAAGAAACTCGTCCCCCAAGACACGATACTGCACAAAACCCCCAACCAATTTCCAGTGGAGAGAACAAAAGCATACAAATGAAACACCCTGAAGTTTCAGTTTTGGAGGTATCCAAACACTAAACCCAGGTGTTTCCCAGCAACAGCATATTTGTATTGGTATTTTAGTGACTTTTTTGGAGAACAAGTATATGCAACATCATATTATGTTCCAAATTTCTCTTGATTTATGATGAAGTTTAAAGCTTATGTAGAAATCTGTTGCAACGCTGACCATGGAGTTCATATAATCTTGGAGCTAAACCAGTTCTCCTCCTCAAATTACCTCTCAGCTTGAGCTTCCTCTTAATGTTATGAGGTCTAACATAATTTATCTTACCAACGAGGGAGAATCAATAAGTTGCAGCCTCTCCATTAATCTATACTGCAAACATCTCCCCCGTTCCCTGCTTTGCTAGGGGAAATCTCCACCTACAGCTGGTGCCAAAACAAATGAGCCCCTCACGAGAAGAAAGAAAGTGAGGATAAAGAGAGGTTAATATGAGGGAGAAATGCAACTACAGCAAACACAGTGTAACAAAGGAAAATGCTGCGTCTGTGCTGTGTGGTCTGAGCTATGTGTAGGAGAGATGGGATACATTTTCGTGGATGCTTTAAGCCAGCGACAGTCCCCAAATCGTTCCCTGTGTATAAGCATTTTCAACTCACCCGTCTGGAGTCAAGAAAAGCATTGCTCTTCACCACACTGTTGCCTTTGTTTACTTCAAAATCAAAGCTCAGCCTTAGAGATGATGCTGCGGTTTGCCTCTGTGCTTGAGTAGTGAGGTAATGATCTCCTGAATGCCAGTATTCACTAGTTATTATTATATTCACAGGATTTCTTCCACTCTCAAATGTAGTTTTGTTGAAAATTGATTTTTTTGTTATGTAATTGTCACTGAAGTGGTAGAAAGTTTTCAGGACATTATCAAAGTTTGGTGTTTTGATTCTGGAAAAAATTAAGGGATCAATCTGTTAGATGTGAAACAGAGATACAGTTTCTCTCAAGCAATAGACCAAAACTTCAATGGAGAAAACTCCTTCACTATATTACACACTCACCACTATAGTTACATCTTGATATACTTTAATCTGAAGGCAGCCATATTTTTCTGGCCGCCTTTCTAGTTGCTCAAAGGCTTCTCAGTAAACATTCAAAAATGATTAACTGAAGAAGAGCAAGTACACCAAAAATGAATCGCATCACTAAATCACAGAATAACATTATTACGACATCATAGATTAATGACGCATCAGCACGAAATCTGAGGGTGGATAAAACCTGCATTTGATGGACTCTACTTTGGTCCTACAAAATCTGCTAGTAATATACGTTTGACATTTTAATCAAAGAAAATTCTAAATGTATATGTAACATATCAAGCATACTGGTCTTCGTCATTAGATTAAAAGCAAAAAGACAGCACTGAAATGTACAATGAATTGAACTGACGAAGCTCTGTAAAAAGAGACTTGGCTTGCTGTATACTGTACCACGTGTAGTCAAGTTAGAAGAAACACATGCCTTTAAACATGAAAAATGTCAAACACACACCGTGAACATAAAAAAAAGCTTACAATTAATATAAATAACCCAGGATACATGACATGAGGCAGACTGCCAATTGAGTTTGACCCCACCATTATCCAGCTGGCAGGCAGACTGTAACTTGCTCTTGTTATTCTTCCCCCTAATCAATCAAACCAGTTTTCCTGGTTCCAGTTACCCAGAATGCTATGTCTGATTAGAGCATGGTCAGTGGCACAAATGTTTTGTCTCAGCACTTTGTTTTGCCAACACAATGTTGAGGGTGGTGGACGGATAACTGAACGAAGGTGCTTCATTTGCCAGCCAAGATAGCCTTCCCTCCTGGCACGACATGGTGGAGTAACTCACTGTCTTCCTCTCTGTGTCTCTTCTTCTCTTGTCATCTCTGGTTGAGTTGCTGAGTTTGATGAACGATGTTGTGACAGAAGCCGTCAAGCTAACACACATAGCCATCCTGGCATTTGACTGACTGTCTGCACTCTCTTCTTCTTCAACACTTTAGATCTCATCGCACTGCTCAGTCAAACTGGGTTCAGTTAGGGCCTGCATACAAATACTCAGTACACAGTCATACTGTAGTGAAGACTTTTAAATCATTAGGTAGTGGTAAGTAAGTTGACCAGTTTGGGAGTGTTTTCCTGTAATAATTCTTATACCTAATATTCCTTTTCTAGGAATAGTTTCCCATCCCTAAAATGTTTGCCAAGTACTACCCAGACAGGTTAACAATTATCCATGTGATCTTTTCTGTGGTTTTGGAAACTTCCACTTTAAGCACAACGATTAATGAGTATTCCTCTCTCGAACATTGAACTACATTTTTCTACATGGCAGGCAATGTGCATTTGCTATGCAAACACCAATGCAGGAGATGCATAAGATTTCGACATTCATGCTTGATGTGTTGAAAATGTGAAGTTAAACGGGCCAGGTGTTTATCAGTGTTTTTATATAATCCACCTCTGGAGCTCCCCCAATATTCTGATGGTGGAAAACCAAATGATGGTATTCTTAATGATGAAACTGGTGTGATCCTGTGACCTTTAGGCAAATGGTAGGTCAGGGGCAAGAAACCCTAGAGTGCATGCCACTGGGATGTGTAGTTAGTGTGTAGTTAGTGTAGTTAGCGGTCGGTCTATGTTGATATGAACAGAAGCTAAAGACAGACACTGTATGCTATCTGTTTTTTGCTTCTACTCTTGTTTCTGCAGAGTGTCAGCCTGACTAGGTGCCTTGGTTGTATGGTTGTCACTTAATCTGTCATGACTGTCATGAAGCTGGACAGCAGCACAGTGGGTTCATCTGTTTTTACGGCTGTTGCAGAGAAGTAATTTTCAATTTAAACTTTAAGATTAGTGGCTTTGCATGTTTTTCCCCCTAACATCAAACTGTACATACAGTACTTAATACATTTCTTCACCTTTACAAATTTGACAGGTTATATTTGCTTCTGGTGGTGGTTGTGATCATGGTCCATGGCCGCAAACATTTACTTTTTAATAAAAGCATTACAGCTGAAGTCAGCCTATTCAGAATCATGGGTGTCAAAGCTTCCCTTGAATGCAACACCGAGACAGAATTTTTGAAAGCTGCTTAAGCAGGTGATGATAACCTAACATTGGCAAAACATGATAAACGTGACATTTATGAGATTAATTGCCTGCTGTATCTGACACTGAAGCTCTGTGACTCTGCAAGCTCACTAACACATCACACTATAAGAAGGAGAAGCTGACAGACTGAAGATTTATATACACTACCAGTCAAAAGTTTGGACACACACAGAAATGACCATGTTTGTGAAAGAAAAGCAGATTTCATAACA
>JAUMHL010000011.1:8543904-8557813 GCA_032362345.1 Sandelia bainsii
GCATCCACAGAGCTTTGTCGGTCTGAGGGAAGTTGGCTAGTGACCACAAATTTATCCTCCAGGTTGGTTTCACCTCATACCTGCCTTGAATAGGCTCGTTAAGTGAAAAACGAGCCTATGCAGATGCAGAGCGAAACGTCTCTACCTTACAAGTCCAGTTGCCATGACTCAACTTTCAGACAGAGATGATGTTACATAAAAAGTTATAAGAAGTATGGGCCCAGTAGATTCAAAGCTTGAAAGCAGATGTTTATTTCATTTGAATTCATTGAATTCATTTGCCTTTAAAATGACGTAATCTCCAGTTAAAAGATAAGCATGTTCTAATTGTGTGTGGCATGCAACAAGTGAGGATGAAAAATGAGACATTTGTGGCACAACATTGTGGCGTATTGCAGATTAAACCAGGAAACAAATTATCTTTGCAAGTGACCTAGTTTATCTCAAATATCCAAAGTATGCGTCCTTGAGATGTTGCTCAGTAATATGAAGTTGAGCCTATTGTCTGTAATTGTATGTACATGTGTGCATGTTTTTCTATTGGGCCCCTGCTGAAATGTTGTTGTTATTCTTACCACCCAAGCCAAGAGTAGATAGCCTGTCAAAACAAGCATTCTCACTTCCGACTGACGGGAGAGATCTTTCTGAACGGATGTAGTTGGGTTGCACTTTTTATCCATAGTGGAATGTCTGTAAATAAAGTCTTTGGAAGGTGAATCTCCAAGAAGTGACAAACCATGCACTGTTTATTCTGTGAAGTGTTTAATATTAGAATTCATCAACAGATATATTAATGCCATTTACCATAAATTAGACGGCATTCTCTTTGTCTCATTAAAGTGACAGGAAAAAGCAGCTCTGGTGATTTTGACACAAATGGTCATACAGAAAGAGCATGCAGCCCTGAACAGTTTAGCCTTTGAATGAAATGTGTAGGTTTGAGAGTATGTTTTGTAGGTGAGTATGATTGAAAGCACTCCAGCACCTCCACAAGTTGTTATTTGTCTGACGTTTTTTGCAGTTTCTAGGTGTATAACCACAAGACAGGAGTAGAGCCGACCATGACTTGCAACCAGATTTGTGTTCAGACCAACAGGGAGGCATACACACTCACTGGCCACTTTATTAGGTACACCTTTACTGACCAATGCAATACAATACAGTGGTTGTGCCATAATTTCTACTTTTACAAGGCTGTAATTTCTCAGTTTTTGTTTGTTCTACTATGTGATGCTCTAGAACAAACTTAAGCAAGCCTACCGATTATAAGAAATGTGCTAATACAGAATGATGTTGGGGAGATAGAGGGCGTTGCATTGCAAAAGAGGTGTAGCTGCAGAGATTCATCACTCAGTGTTGGTGTTGTTTAAATGGACCGTCTAGTATTCAAAGTTATACATTTACCGCCCAAGCCAATGGTTCATATAACAAACGTAAGCATGCAGTACACTGTACTTTGTCTTCATTTCCATGTGTTAAACCATCTGATCTATGGTCCTCTTGCTGCTACAAATGTGATCCACTTCAAAAAAATGCAAGATAACTGCACATTTCTTCTAGTTTGGTTTAATAATTATTTTGTTCATATATATGAGTATATTTTATTTAGCAAACAAGTTAAAATAAAACATCAAACATGTGACACCTATATTATTCTTGACTTCCATCCCATTCTCATTGCATTTTTCAATTTGGTGCCCCCTGTGCAAATAGAGAAAGAATCACATAATTAACTGGCTTCGCTCAGAACCAGGTGGGTTCAGGCTCTGATCAAAGCCACAGGAGGAGCTGATTAGAAGCCAGCAGTGTGGTAGTGATTGGGTTGTGTGTACATGTGCAT
Organism: Sandelia bainsii; assembly: GCA_032362345.1. Classification (NCBI taxonomy): domain Eukaryota; kingdom Metazoa; phylum Chordata; class Actinopteri; order Anabantiformes; family Anabantidae; genus Sandelia; species Sandelia bainsii. The sequence goes on from JAUMHL010000011.1 coordinate 8,545,745, forward strand.
TCAGAATAGCATCCATGCAAATATAAGCCTTTGATTAACAGCTGGGGAACCTTGGCACCCTCGTTGGCCCCTCAAGGTGTGGAAAGATTTCCTAGTCTCTTCTGCCAAATGCAATGAGGTGCCTGCTTTTGAAGTTGTAATCATACAAGCATCAGTCTGGAGATAGTCAGCCTGCCAGAATAAGGATGACGTTTTTCACCAGTGGACCCAAGGTGTGGTTTATTTACTTTGGTGATTAATTAGTGGTTTTGAAAAATAAGTGTGAAAAGGTTATCGTAACCATAATGAACCTAATGACACCAAAACAAAAGAGTGAGTACTGTGTGTACAGTTTATTGTATGTATGTGAATGTGATTTTCCAGTAAGAAAACAATCACAAGGTCCACGTACGTGAACATCTGTCATCTGTCACTTTCCTCTTACCAAAGATTGAGGCAGTAGGCCCTTGGGTGCCCATTTTATCACTGACATATATTATCTACTCTAAACTAGACTAAACTGTCCCATTGCTGCTGGCTTATTACTTCTGCTTTGGACCTGCACTGACATTCAAGAGTCTGACAAGTGTGTAATTGAAGAAATGCATGGATGGATGTATGACATAGAAAGGCCAAAAGCTGACATACTGTAGAGCTATTGAAGGTGTTGTATCAGATGTATGTTCAGAAAAAGATGAATAGAAAATTTTAAGTGACATTTGATGAATTCCTGTTCACTGTCTTTGAGCCATTGTAATTTTGTAGGATATGCAGTAGAGTCTTAACATCGTTTATCTAGGCCTAGAGCCAGTTGTTTTCATCTTCAGACTGGACTATAAACAAAATGCTCTCAGCCCATTATTTTGTGAAGTTATTTTACCTGGGTTAACGAAGATTAACATTTTCACAAATGATGCTTTTACAACATGTTGACTGAGACACACGATTGTTAACCTTTCTTTAATGCCTTTCTTTATTCCTCCTTTCTTGCATAATGACTTCTATTCTTGTGCTGTGATGATCAGTGAAAATGCTTTCGTGAGCCAAGAAATGTTTATGACCTAGGAGTTTTTCTTCACTTATTTATTGTTGTTTGTGAATCATATATATATTTATATATATATATTGTAAATACAGCACTATGTACACACCAACAGACTGTGCATAACGTAGCTCATGTCACTGTTTGCTACATGCTATGTCTGCATTATTATTTGCTGCCCTCTTTACTGTGTGCATTGAACAATTATGTGCATGCAGAGGGAGGGGCAGCCCCTTCCCACACACTGGCTCCTGTGGTCATCTTCATGTTAATACTCTGACCTAAAGTATGTGGAGGCTATTCGGGAGGGTATTATTAGTGGGTATGCATGCGTATGCTCCATTTGGGGGCATCTCCACACTCGCTAACACCAGCCACTGACTCATGGCTAACGCAGAAACCACTACGGCCTAACAGCACTTTAAGCAGATGGCCAATAAAAACACTCAACATATACACAAAGAGAAGACGGCTAACCGTACCAGCAAGCATGCACAGATCAAGCCAGTCACTGTCTTCATGTGCCTGGGACAGACAGACCCAAAGTAGTAACACTCACACACAAACATCACCATCCTATCAGCTGGCCAATGAGGACTAGGTAGTGCTGCAGTCTATTGGGTTGACAGCTGTAAACGGGCGTAGCAACCCTCCCCGGGCTGGGAAGCGGAGTAGCAGGCAGCCTGGAGCTTCAGAGGATCAGAGAAACCAGGCTCTCCATCTCCTCTATTCTCTCTTCATCCTCTTTTTTTACTCCCTCACTCCATCACTGCACAGGCTCTGTAATTACACTACTCCTGCCAGAGCTGCTTGAAGTTTAGCCAATTAGACAATAAAGACTAGCGCTTTCTCTCCTGCTTTGTTTCCCTTCCTCTGTGGTTACACCCTTCCATGTCTCATTTTTTTCACCTCTCGTATTTTACAGTCTGTCCTGTGTAGCTATTACGTCCTATTTGAACTCAAAATACAGAAAGTTCCCCTTGACACACATTCTTTGTTTCCCTCCAGTCTTTAAAATTCTTTATGATATACTTATGACCTTTCTGGCTCTCAGTAAGTGAGTAAGTGGATATGTGTCCTACTGAGTTCATCTTGGCTCATTCTGCTTCTTCAGTTTCTTGTATTTTCTCTCCACCTCATTGCTCCAACTTCTTTTTCTTTTCTTCCATTGTTAGCTGGGTTTTATCCACATAACCTCTCAACCTCATTTAAAATACCCTCACAGCAAACCCAGACACTTCACTGAAAAGTTAGCAGATGGTCCTGTTATTTTTTCTTCTTTACTCCTGAGAAAATAAAGATATGTTGTTTTTTTTTCCTTTAATGACCTGTTTAATTCTGTGTGGTAAATTGTAAAGCGTGGCTAAAGTTAGTTTGGAAAGTGAAGCCTGTGTCTAGGACGGACACGACAGCCTGGCCTGTGTTGCCCAGTGTTCTCTGGTGGTTTTAGACCACTGGCAAGCAGCTGCGTAGTTTGTAGGAGAAATAATTACAATTGTAGAGCTTTCCCCTTTTTTTTGCCCGTCCTGCCCTTGTTGCCTGTCTTGCTGATGTAGGGTTTTGAAGAACCCTAGAATTGAGGGCTGTTTTTAGTGGTTGTGTGTGACGTTCTTTGTTTTTCAATTTAGTCATGTCACTAAAGCTGGAGCTATGTTGGTAGTTTGCTGAGATGCAGAGCAATATGTGTGATCTGTGTATTTGAATAGTCAACCTTTATGCTATACTATTTCTTGGATGGTGCAGTGACTGACTGTTCCAGGTAGTCAGTTGTGTTGTGGAGCATCTAATTGAACATTCCTGTAACGGTTTATCAAACTGAAGCCAAAAGTGGTATAGATCAAATTATCAGTCAGTTTCTTTCTCAGTTGCTAAATTTATATTTTATTCTCTAACAGCAAATTCTGCGTCAGTCCCGTGCGAATGCCACCAAGGCCATTTTCCTGATCACTGATGGTTACTCTAACGGTGGAGACCCTCGGCCAGTGGCAGCAGCTCTGAGGGAACGTGGTGTTGAGATTTTCACTCTGGGCATCTGGCAGGGTAACATCAGGGAACTCCACGACATGGCCTCACATCCCAAGGATCAGCACTGCTACCTGGTGCACAACTTCGCTGAGTTTGAGGCCCTGGCACGTCGTGCACTGCATGAAGGTAAGAAGGGGAGATTGTGATTACTTGGGCTCACATTGGAGAAAGCAACAGCTGTTTTACATCTTGTAAAGACATAATCGCAGTCTTTAGGATGTTGTGTAAAGTCAATTCAAAGAAGCATCTGTCATCTCACTTCACTGCCATGAAGAGATCTCACCTCTTTTCCACTTACCCATTTTAGCTGCACAAGGGAGCATTAATCAAACCTTATGTTTCGGTACTACAGTCTCTTTGAAGCATCAGCATTCCCATCATCATAAATGGACCTGTAGCAATATTTCTTAAATGAAGGTTTTGACCCTGTTAAAATTCAATGTTTACTTAAAAGGAAGCCAATGATATTTTAAATGGAATCTGACAGTACATTTTGCATGGTCTCTTCTGTTATGTACTGCCAACAGCCATTAGGCCTCACTTCCAAAGAGATTGGACAGAGCAGGGCAGTTTTCCCACACTTGAAGGGGACTTCCCATAATTTGGTGAAAAGGAGATTCTGTCATGGCTTTAAAACTTAAAATATCACCATAAAACACAGTTAAGTACAGCGCTGAGTGTGTAGAAAGTTGTAAATCATGTGCATGCATTTGCAGATGTGCATGCTCAGACAGTTTTCTGAAATTACACACAGTAGATGCAGTAGTACAGACCAGTGAGACGGCACAAGGATAAGGCCATGAGAATAAAAGCCAAGACACACTGTACTATCATTTCAGCTTCCGGTCCATCTCTCATGCTCTGTCTTGAATTCTGACCAACAACTCTGCCAACAAAAGCCTCAAATCATACACTCTCGTGGACCTAAATGTTCTTTTTCTTCTGTTGCCCCCTTTGCCTTCCTGCTCTCCCAGGTAAAGAAAAATAAATGCTAGCAAGCTGACCTATAGAATTAAAATTTACATTGGTTTTATATTGGTTGCCTTAGCAACAGCTTCAAATTAGTTTCCCCCCACTATCAACTCCTGGTTACAGATTCTTTTGCAAAATATCTCAGCTCCAATTTATGAGCTAGAGGTAGTGACTTATTCTAAAGGATGTCAGAATTTAAAGGGGAAAGCCTGTTTAATTCAGGCTAGTCTCAGTTATAATGGCATTATATTGAAATAATATATATTTTACATGTATTGTAGCAAGATGGGAATTCAAAATAAAGGTTTATTACACCACCGTGAAATCAAGTGAATCAATTTTATAGTCATTCTAGCAACAAAAATATTTAAAACAACGTTCCTGTCAGTAAGATGTGTCTCAACTTGCTGAAAATGAAAATGATGATGAGGACAGTAACGTTGTTTTTGATACGGCAAATGTTCCTGGACTCTTGATCCTATAGAATAGCATTCACATTCAGTGTACTTCCATGAGCTTAGGTAACCCTGTTATAGTTGGCTTTTATCAATTAGGATAATGCACCACTGTCAAATATTCCTACAGCAACTTGTGTTTCTATGTCTTTGGTTCCCGCTATCAGACCTCCCTACAGGCAGCTACATCCAGGAGGATCTGTCCCACTGCTCCTCTCTGTGTGAAGCAGGCAAAGACTGCTGTGACCTGATGGCAAGCTGTAAGTGTGGCACACACACCGGACAGTACGACTGCATCTGTGAGAAGGGATACTACGGCAAGGGTCTGCAGCACGAATGCACAGGTAGGGGAGGTGGAGATACTGTACTATATGTCAGGTTCTGTCTCACATCTGTCTCAGCTTTCTCAGCGAACTAACACGGCAACTTATTTTGCTTCAACAGTCATCATCTCAGTTTTTTCAAGTCTTTTCCTTATCAACTTTTCTCACTGGCAGTTATAGGTGCCTTCAGAGAGCCCTTCCATAAATAATCTTTAGAGCCTTGTGAGTTTGTTTTTAATGTTCCCAGTTATTCTGTGCCAAAGTATGCCAAGTGATCCCCTCTTAAAACTGTGAGGTGTAAAAAATCTCATATAAATCTGCTGTATGAGAAAACATTAGTGCTACCTTGTGTAAAATAATACGCACGATCTTGCTAAATCTTTATTACAATCCCCCTTTTTGTATGTGGAGGCACCAAAGTTTGTTCCTATACTGGACCTCCTTTCCAGCAGACAGTTACTGAAAAACTACAGAATCATTTGAAGAAATGAGTAAGTGACCCAGAAAAAGCCATGTTTAGTTTTGCTGTTTTGTTTGTTTTTTACTGTTTTCCACAACCTGACCAGCGCTGTTTTTGCTCAGACTTTGCTTCACTAAAAGAGTTTGTTTGTGCCTTACAGACATTTGGAGTTCCCCGTAGTTTTTTTTTTTCTTGCCCTTGTCTAATTTACATGTCAGTGCTTACTGCAAATCAGGTCCACTTTGACTCAGGTTGCCGCTAAACTCAGTATGGGTGAAATTTAAATAAGCAGCCTGTCCAGTGTTAGTGTAAGCTGTCCACGGGGCAGATTGCTATCAGCAAATCCAGAAATGTGCTGTAGGGGATGACAGTTGAGACAGTGATGTGTTTTCTTTTATTTAAGACCCCGATGGCCTTCCCTCACCTCTTTCTCCCACACATTGATTTCTTGTTGACATTCAGTGATAATGCTGCTGTGATTCTTAAACTAACTGCAGTTCTCTCTTCTGTTATTACTTCACCTCCCTCTTCTGTTTCATACAGCTTCTCTCCATTTGAGGAACTAAAAAATCTGTTTCAAATGTTATATGGAATCACTGCCTGGATTTTGAGTAATTAAACTGTAGATTTAAGCTGAAATTGTAGCAGCGTAAATTGAAAAGTTTAAAATGATAGAGTCTTGTCGAGAGAAAACAGCTATATATAGTCTGAAATATTTGTCTTTATTCCCCTGAGACACAAACATTTACCTTTCCTCTCAACCTTCTTCTAATCTCCTCAGAATGTAATTCGGATCTACTCAGAGCCTGTAACTACAGTGTGCACAATAAGCTAATATGTTTAAATCAAAATTCAGGGAGATGTTAAACAATTCACTCTCTTTCTTCCACACCATCAGTATGGGATGACTCCTGCAGTCATAAATTACAGAAATAATTGTATAGTATAGTGAACGAGATGAAGGACTCATCTTTAACGATCCTCTGCCAGAAATGTTGGACATGTCTCTGCTGAGTGGAAGTGTTGAGGCAGTGGGGGGGAAACTCTCAAATTCAACCTTCAGATGTTTTGAAAGGTCCCACCACAGAATTGATAGATTGTCTTTGTGGAAATGCATTAATTATGTTTTGTTTGGGTGCGTTGCTTATCCAACACTGCAGACAATCACATTAAAATAATTGCCAGCAGCTTGTGTAATGACACATCAATTAGTCTTTTGAACGTCCACTGTTTTGGTCTGTTAAATCCCCAAGTTACACAGTGTAACACACAGTGTTTTTTGTTGCAGGTGGTCTCTGTCATTTAAATGTAATGTTAAGGATTGATCCATTACTTTCACTGAATATGCAATCACCAGACTCACAGGGGAACATTCCAGTCTGGAAAGAGCAGAACAACCCACAGATGCACTGGCTGGTGTGTGTGACTGTGTTTAAGTAACTGCTGTGTTAGGCTTCAGTCACTTCGACAGCTCACTCATCGTGAAAGGGAGACAGGTGGAAGGGAACAAGAGACTAAGAAGAAAATCAACACACAGCGTGCGGTTTAAAAGAACCAGTTCCATACAAATCCGGATAACAATCAACTTTAATAAGGGGAACCAAGTAAACATAATCCTGGTTATGTTTGCCCTCCAGGTCTTCCTCTTTGTACCCACATGTTTTCAATCCAAAATTAGAAAACACTCAGAGAAGGAGGAAAGACGGTTTTTTGAACAACATTTTTAAAAAATGAGATCCGTGTTTAAAAGTCACAAAGAGAAAAAGAGAGCGACTAGAGTAGGAAGATTTGTGAAGCGAGAGCAAAATTAAAGGGCATCGGGATCATCATGCCAAAAAGCGCACCTCCCTAATTCTCATCAGATGTTGTCGAGACTGGAGCCCCACTTTGCTTATTAATGTTTCAATGGTTTAATTAATAGCAGAGAGCAGACTGCAGAGCTGGCTCGGCCGGCATGAGGAAGGAAGAACACAGCGAGGCACTGCAACCGCGACTGAAAACTGCTTCCTCTGTCTGTCTTTTACCCGCACATATAACAAGGTCTCATGGGAAAGGAGTGGGCTGTTTTGTTGTGGACACTTGATTATCTATACGTCGTTAATCTTAGATACAGAGCTGACATGAATCCACAGTCCCAGGCAGGATTACGTGTCACTGCGGTTGCTGTTGTGGACACTTTGGCGAGTCAAGGAGCTATTAACACTGTTCATCTCAGTTTTGGTTTAGTTAAGTGGTGTTAAATACCCTCATATATGGTTTTGAACATTACATTTATTGAAGTTCTCTGTAACAACTTACAAGCTCTTTTGAAGTAGTATTGACTCCAGATAATAAATTTGCAGTGAGAGAAGTACGTAACCAAGAAACAGAGATGTAAACATGACAGACTCCTGCTGTTTTCAGAAAAATCAAGCGTCCCTTGTTAATATTCTGTTGCTTTAACCTCGGTGGGCTTGGCTGAGCTTTAGGTGTGAATTATGGGTACGCTGTGTGCTTCAGTGATGCCAGGACTCTTTAGCAGCAGACAGATGCAACCATACGGTGCATAGCTGGAATCTGAGTTGCTCTGGTTTTCCTAAGCTTGATGATCTGTGTGTGTCTTCAGGTAGGCTCACTGTCTAGACTGAACATTTGGAAAAGTTATATGGTTTTTGACTTTGTTTTCGCACATTTGTCTTTGACACAACTGAAAATAATAAGACCATACTCTAGGCCTGTCAGTGGATTATTATCATTGGCTTAAGGACTCTGTTGGAAACACTGTCCAAATCCCTACAGCGCACAGCAGTGTTGCTTATGAATCTGTCAACAGCCAAGTGAAACAGCCTCTTTCACAAAACATGACTGGAATCCCAGCAGATAGAAATGGATGATGAACCCAGTTGTTGTGCAGTTTGGTTTTCTTTCTAATTGCTATCTCTCTTCAAATACCAAAGATCTGGAGCAATATCTATGACAGAGGATCACCAGAGGAATGGGGAAGTGGATAAAAGGAATTAGAGGCTGAGGGATGTGGGGGTTTAGGAGGGTAACATGTCTTCCTCCTGTCACACGTTCTGGCTTATCAGTCTCTTCTGTAGCCCAACAGAGTGACAGGAGCTCTGGACTTTGTTAACATGGTATCAGCAGACTGTTTTGCCCAGGACGGCTATGCTGGGGATGAATGGGGCAATGAGAGAGAAAGAGAGCACAGAAGACAGCATGAAAGCATAAAAGAAAGGGGGGAAAAAAAGACAAGACAAGAAAAAGATTTTGAGAAAATGTCTGCAGACGGATTAAAAGATAGAAGGTAGACTATATGCTGTCAGTTTTTATTAAAAAAAATGAGACTGTGAGGAAAATAAATATCTGCGATGGTTTGTTTCAATGCAGTGTTGTTGTGAATGGAAAATTAAAAAAAGGCCATGCTGAATGGATGCTTATGACAACAAACCTTCTGGGTGGTAATGTGTAGAAGGATTTCATATTCTACACAATAGATTGTGTAGAAAAATTGTGGATTGGATGTTTACAAATGTGCAATACAGTTATACCACCTGTTTGTATATCATTCAGTAGACCTTGAGTTTTTTTAAACTTTATTCTTACTGTTTTATTCATCACTTCTTTTTCCCCTACAGTATTTGAACCCAAATCCCTGACATTTTTGTCTGAGTAGATTATATTGCAGTGAAACATTCACAATATTTTGTTGATGGATGTTTGTGATTGGGGAATGAGGAAATATATTTAGTTGACTTACTCTTTTTAAGACCAGTATCAGGATATGAACTGTTGACTGGAATGCTGTTAGGGTAAGAAAACATTTAATCTAAGCTGATACTGGAAGAATTGCACAATGTTTACAATATTAAGTTCACAGAAGCGTCTTGATCCCAAGAGGAGACGCGTGGCAGCAGCTCCATCTCGACCCTGAACAAAACACATCTATTCCTCTGTGGATGGACTGGAGACGAATAATTTGCTGCATCTGCTTCGTAAATATTTGTGGTCTTGATGTGAATGACTGAGAGATTCCGGGAGGGGAAGCCTCGAGGTGGACATAAATTGAACAGAGGAATTAAAATGACAAGAGAGGTCGAGTTTGTTAAATGTTAAGGAGCACTGTGAAGTGTTGAAATGGGAGGGGTGTTGCAACATTGAGGACGACATGGTGGCCTCACAGCTTGAGGGACTGGATTAGAAGCTACCGGATGGCCTTTCTGCGTGAAGTTTGCATGTTCTCCCTGTGCCAGTCTGGGCTTCCTCTCACAGCCCAAAGACATGCAGTTAGGTTACCAGGTGACTCTAAATTGCCCATAGGTGTGAATGTTAATATGAATTGTGATTGTCTGTCTCTATATGCCAGCCCTGGCGACCTGTCCAGGGCGTATCCTGCGTCCCCACGACCCATAACAGGAAAAGCGGTTAAGATAATAGATGGATGAATGTCGTAACATTATTTCTTTTAACGTCTTTCCTTTCACTGTTTTTGGCCTCACCCCCCTTCAGAGCTCCCCAGTGTAAATGAAAAATTCTAGAGAAAAAAAAAGGTAGAAAGGACGCATGTTTTTTGTGAACTCTTAGGAATGTAGCTGAACTTGGTCCCCACACTGGTTATCACCGTCTCAGTCTCGACAATCTGCAGCTCATCTTGTTCTGCACAGTCACACTGACACTTACGCACAAGCGCACACGTATACGATGCAGAAATGAACACATACAGGCACACACAAAGCATGTTTTTGGCATACTTTGTGTGTGCATTCCTCTGATCCATTAAAATATACCACATTCAGGCATCTAACACACACCAGATGACTGTCTAAGGAGGTAGTATTGCAGAGTCTGTTTATATAATCTGACACACCACATGCACTACGTTGTCACTAGTGACCCTCTATCAAATCTTTGATATGTTTAAATGCACTGTTAATGAGCTTTTTGTAGCACATTCAAAATACAAACCTTTTTAGATTTGTATTAAGCGTGAAACAAACTCTTCTGCAGGCATGTAGATACAGCAGCATTAAAATGAACTAATCTTTGTGTGAATGAACAGTACTGTCTGTTTCTGTATCAGTGTTTTTCTCATTTGAATATAAGGAAGTTGAGACTTTACATGGTCACTAGGCTTTACTGGCTGAAAAATTTTACGTCTGTGACTTTGAGAGAAGGATGAATGTGACAAATGAAAGCAAAAATGCACATGTATTAAAATAGCTGAAGGGAACAAGATTGCTTGAAAAAGTGCTTGCGTCAAATGTCAAGGCCATTCATATAAACAGAGGCTGCAGCATTCATCACACTCCACATACTTAAGATTTATTAATATAGCTACACCGTTTATTTTGTCTTGAGAGTGCCAGTGCATCTCTAAAATTAGACAGGTTTAATCTCCTAAGCACATAAAGCAATTACACACAAATACCCACATTTGAAGTACGTATTTATGAAGGATAAAAAAAGACACATTAGACAACATAAAGAAGTGTTTAAGGCTACCTTTTCCTTGCTCCACCAGGTAGGAGCATAGAAACCAAAGGCAGCCTCACTGAATGTGGCCTTGTGATGGTGTCAGAAACAAAAAGATTCATCCTCCATTAGATTTATGCCATATAACTTGAAAAATTTAAGTCTGGGTTAGATCAAAGTATTTTTTTAAGTAAATACATGCTAGAAGCTGGAAAAAATTGGACCAAAAAATGTCCTGAAACAATATTTAATGGAAAACAGAAATAAAGCTAAAGAAAATCTCTTAAGTGTCTATAAAAAATATCTACAGTGTAGTGTAGAAATAAATACTCCTCAACTGAGAATTTGACTATTACACAATCAAAATATTGGAGAGAATTTGCTTGGTTAGTTAGAATGACAAATGTAAGTGTGACAGAGATTATCCCTGAGGAGATGCTAGCTGTTGGAGAGGAGAACAATTAGCAAACTACACACACAGCTTTTTTCTGTCTGAATGTAAAACCATTTTGGGAAGAAGAAAACACAAGTATATTTTTATTTACACATCAAAGCCTCATGCAAGTGGTTTTCAAGATCCTTTTCCATAGACTAAAAGGCTGTTTCTCAATAGTACATGACGCCCACCGTAGCACCAGACGAAAGGTCAAAGGGTTATTAAAATCTTAAGTTATTGTGGAACAACAGGTTGGTGGGAGATATGCTGATAGTTCAGCCAGCTGGCATCCATTATTGCCTCTGAAGGCAGGTCAGTGAACGTAGCCTAACACTGACCTTGTGTTTGCTCTGTTGAAATCTGCACTTAAATGTTATTGAAAGTAAATATATTTTTACCAGAAGGGTGAATTTAGCCAACATGTTACATAAACCTTCTTATAAAGGCTCTCTGTTTCCTCTAACTGTATAAATCCTAATACCCACAACATCCATAACCACAGCAGACTGTCTGCTTCTGTACAGGATGTCCGCATCTAAGTCCTTGTTTCTCAGTGTTTTTGTGGCAAATAAAAGCATCAGTTGCTCAACATGAATTCTGGCTCAGTTTTGGTCTGGTTATGAACAGGGGGCAAATGTCTTGGATTTCCTGAGGACAAGCGAAGGAGGGTTTTTGAGTAGTAAAGTACCACCACCCCCAACTTTCCCAACTCCCATTAATTGCTTAAACCGATTGGAAGGAAGCTCAGGTCCGTGTTTTTCTTTGGTGAGCAGAGTTTGGAAAGAAAGGAGGGGGGTGATTCCTTGCCCTGGAGCCGTGCTTCTTTTGTGGTGGATGGATGGAGATATTTCAGTGAGTGGCATAGATCAGGCTGGCTCTGTGCCAGACAGAGGGGGGGGGGGGGGGGGGGGGGAAAATACAAA
>JAUMHL010000011.1:8557823-8609329 GCA_032362345.1 Sandelia bainsii
CCCCCCCCCCCCCCCCCACTACCACTAATAAACTCTGTAGTAAATATTATTTATATGGAGCATTATTGCAAAGTGATCTTCTACCTCTCAGATATTATGTCATATTCTGACATGTTATGTTAATTAAATTTCAGAGGATTACAGAGGAATGATATTCAAGTTGGAATCATATATTTCTCTGAACATCCTGTATAAACCAACCTGTGAATGTGTCTTTATGACAAAAAAAATAACCCCGACACCATAAGCTGAACGACTGCAGCACCTTAGGCCCTGTGGCACTTGAAACAAACTCTCTCTCACACTTACTCATGACAGCGATGAATGTGATAAATGAGCTTGATTTTCATAGCTTTTACTAATTGTGCTAGCTGCATGGCTCTAGGAATGACAATGACAGTGAGTCCATCTGTGATTCAGTTCACTACTTTGGTCCAAACTAAAATACTGTATCTCAATGACTATTATAATAATGCTGTTGGTGTCACAGAGGTTGGATCCTAATGACTTTAGTGACCTATGGCTTTTCCTCTAGCACTACCAAGATAAAAAAAAAGGTGAAAATAAAGCAACAGTAGGTGCAGCAATTGAAAGAAAATTAGGCAGCTCACTAGAAATGCCTAAAATGTCTAGTTTTTTCCTGGCCCCAGTGTTTGAGATGTTGTATGTAATTTAGTGTTTTAAGTTTTTGCTTTAGATTATACTGTATACATAAACGTACAGTGTTGAAATCTATTTTAGCCCCTGCCTCAGCTCCACATGTTGTTCCTCTTTCTCTACCCTCATTAAATGACACATATAGGTCTGTAAATGGGCTTAATTGATGACTGCTGCTGCTGTGCTTGTAGGTCAGGGATGCTGTTAAGAAAACACGACTTGTTCTATAAACTGAGGCCACTTTGTGTATGTGTGTAAAAAAGAGACAGAGATGAAGGAGTGAGGAGGCAGAGAGGCTATAAACCAGTCCTAATAGGATGCTGCTCTGCAGGAGAGCATGAAAAACAAGGAGCTGTGAAACAGCGAAGTGGTGTGAAGCAGAACCTCACTGTTTCATTAGCACTTCTTCTCTGAACATCCATATTTCTTTCCAGCGCTCCATCAATTTATTTTCCTCCTGCCTTCTGCAGCCTAGGTCACCTCCCTGCCCCCTCCCCCTCTTCTCTCTCTTGCTTAATAAATTAAGCAATAAACAACATAATCAATGAGGATTCTGTTACTGACTCACACTTAAGATGGACCATGCTTCGTCAAAGGTCAAAGGCCACTATAAGAGTAGAGGAAGACAGCAGCTGCCAGATTTCTGGAAGAAAAACATCTGTCTTTCTTTTTTCTGTTTCTGATTTACCAATCAGCACCTGCTTCTTCAGCTATAGATATTAACATTGAATTGCGTTGCATTAAAACAGAACAACAAAATTCATCCACCTGTTTCTGTGTATGATAGTGTTACATTTCTAAATATATTCTTCTCGTCTGTTTGGTTGGGAAATTGTTTCAGCTTTATGTGGACCTGACATATGAACAAGACCTAAAGCAATACAAAATCATACAAGCACTCAAAAGGGGTGAGCCCGTGTCCTGTCAGTGAATCTGTTCAGCATGATGACTCTGTGAACTCACAGCAGGAAAAATTTATAATTATGAGACTATTGTGAGAATGGATAAATGCAGTATGTGTTTTAGGGTATGTACATGAACATGTGTGTGCATCTGGTGGCGTGTGTTTCATAATACATTTTTATATGTATGTGTACATGTCTGATAGCACTTTCTTCAAATCATGTCAACATGTACTGTGCATATATTGTTAAAACCCCTTAAGACAGATTTGTGATATTGGGTTATACAAATAAAACTTGATTTAATTTGATTTCAGCAAATGTGAAAAACATTTAGAAATTTGGTGAAATGGTGATGTAGCAATTGAAAAGCATATGAAAGCTTTTTAATTTTATTTTATAGGTGTTAGTGTTAACGTTGCCAATGTTTTGCTATGTTGTCCCGAGCGTACTGAGATCACAACGTTTCTCAGCACAGTGACATCTATAATCAGGCACACCAGACTGGAGACCAACCTGTGTTTGTACAGTTGGTTGTACAGTGGTTTCCCTCATTCTCCAGATGAGTTCCACTGTTCCTGGAGTCTGTAATAAGCGAATAGGACAGTCTCCTTGGGAATCCATAAGAGATATCTAGCAATTACTGTGAAGTCATTCTCCTTTGGGAAGAGTATTGAATAATGCAAGTAGCAACTATTGAAGTTCTTCAGTTTCCTCTTGAAAGACTGCCTTGCATCACGTTGCAGAAGTTTGACATTCTGGGGATCAGGGGTCCGTGGAGGTCTCTTTCCCCCCTGATGGAGGCTGTGTAGGTGGACAGCTGTGCAACAGCCACATCTCAGTCCCATCCCCCTTTTTTGCTTTGCAGTCCAGCTGGAGAGCAGACCGGACTCAGGCAATATTATTTAGATCCTCCTGACATTTCATGAAGAAGGGACTCTCAAATTGTTCTACTTCAGGTGACCCATGAATTAAGGTTGGAAAATAACGTCCTGGGGTGCTCATCATTGCAGACACTGTGTCATGTCGCATGTTGGTTTTCATCTGTAAGGGCAAAGTGTAGCAAAAACTAAATCTGGTGCTGTCTTTTAACTATGTATGATTTTTTCTCAGTTGATTCTTTAAGTGTGAAACATGCTGCTGAAAGCTTCCTGATTCATGTTAAATAGTAAAGATACTAGTTTTAATAATGAATACTTTATTGATCCCCTTGGGGAAATTGTTAGTAGTAGTAGCTGGGTTGATATTATGACGTTGGTGGTTTGTAATGCTCCACTCACATGTGGGAGCTTCTTGTTACAACAGGACCTTACAGACTAATCTGGACTCTTCTTGGCTTAAAGCTTTTATTCTCATTTGCAATATGAAACAGTTTTTGGTTGACAGATGTAAGAATATTTCCAGCTCTTTGGCATTTTATTATTGATACAGAACCTTTTATCTACTTACTTTTTGTAGCAATTGAGTCCATTTATAATGGAATAAAATTAACATCAACAACACAACCCATTATCCCACATCCGTGTACTATTAAAATGCTCCTCTTTCTTAACAACAGGCAATGTTAAAAAAAACACAACTGTTGCTGTCAGTGAGTGGCTAACCTAATGGGCATGATGTGCAAAGCATACAATAAAAGTAACAAATATTCGTGTGACCCTATAGTATTCGTGATGGCATTACCCAATTCTGTTTGTCATCTTCAAAGCCAAACAATGGAGACAGTGGAAGTCCAGCAATATTGCACATAGGCTGCTAAATTTGGACAGAGGCCTGGCAACTTGTGGTCAAAGGCCTCTCACACAAGCAATGTTGTTAAATCTGACCTTGAATTCCAGGGTTTTTTTTACTAAGAAAACAACATTCACATGCAAAGAAATGTTCCATTTTTAACTTCCCATGCAAACTTGAAAAATAGACAATGGAAATGGACAATTAAAATGTCTAGGCTGAAAAAAATAGGCATACATTCACGCATGGAGCTGTCAAAGACGTGAAGAAACTGGTGCTCAGTGTGAATGTTTCATTTTAGGTAAACATGGTATATATATATATATTTATTCTAAACCAGCAGACTTTATGCATCTTACCCTGGACCACCAGAGGAGCTTAAATGGTGGCATTTAAAAGAATGTAAAGAACACATACAAGACAGTTGGACAGTTTAATCCATAAGTGTCGAAAGTCCAAACATGTACAGCATTAACAGTACTGACTGAAGACCACATGTATAAATCCAGTTACAGGCTCCCTATAATAACATTCTTGTTTGCCTCAGTTACAAGCCATTGTGACAAATGAGCTCTAGCTCTGCTGTATTGAATTGGATTAGATTGTACAGGTGTACCTAATAAAGTGGCCCGTGAGTGTATATTTAGGTTGGTACCAAACATGTTTTGTGCTTACCGACACTGCACACTTTCCCCTTTTCAACCAACACAAACTGGGCTAGTGCTACTACTGGTTCTAAGTTAGTTCAACGTGGGAACTTTTGCATTTCCACAGGCTGGAGAGCTACGTCATTATGTCACAGTACATCTGTATACGTCTCTTTATGACGTCTGACTTTATGAACCTACACTGGCGTCCAAACACTGCTCCACTGCTACACTGTCTGATACACTTTGATTGTTCTTAAAACTGATCATCAGATGTTAAAGTTAGCCTATGTTAGGTTTGGCCTATAGCTTAGCATCAACTAGCTACATTATAAATCGCACTGCATTTAAACAAATCTAATAAACTATACACTGATGTTTATCATTACAACAAAGCGTTAGTGGATCTTGTCATGATCATCATTCCCCCTGTACCTAACTCAAGCAGTCATTGGTTCTAGACAAGCAAAGAGTTGGTGCCACTCTGGAAACAGTTTTCTTGTTCAACAGTTGGTTCTTTGGCTGTCAAAAAGCGAAGAAGTGATTCACAGTTAAGCACTGGCTCTGACACACCCCTGGCACTGGCTTGGTGGACAAGGGGTAACTGAATTGCCTGATTGTTTTAAGGTTTCATATTGTTTTTAGCTGGATTGGAGTGAAAATATCACTACACATTTTCATTGTGCCTTCTACTAAACATAAATGGTTCATAAAATAATGTGGGAAGTAGTGACTGTGTGTGGATTTTTACTGTAGGGATAATCTTGTGTTTGAAAACATGTGTTTGTCAATTTTGTTGGACTAAGCAGAATATGTCCCTCTCTCTGTGTTTGTGGAGGCAGATGTTCTTGCTCTCCTCCTGGATCCCCTTTCATTGTTTCCATCCCAGTCTGTTTTTAGGCCTGGCTAATCGAACCCAGCGTCCCCCAGGAAACAAGTGAGATTCTCGTGTGATAGTAACTTTGGCTCCTGGACCAGACATGTCTGCCAGTTTAGGCTTCGTTTTAGGAGAAAGGAGTTTAACAGATGAACTTGTCTGTTCTTGGTTTTGTTGTTGTCTTTTCTTTGTGACTTACTTTTTCATCCTAAGAGAATCTGTTCTTCTGTTCAATGTTACCAAAGCTGTGAGTCTTTGTTTTACACATCATAGTCCGTTTACAGGTGTTGGGGAGCGCTATATGTGGAAAGGCTCAAGCACAGGTTAGCAGCTCGAGGACGCCATAGCTGCTGTTAACACCACCGAATCTCCAACAAAACTGTCGGTGGTCGAATTTAGTACTTACATTTTGTATTTTTTCTTAGTAAGTAAGCAAGTTTCTTTCGGCAGATCACTCTACATATTTGATTTGGCAAGGATTTTACTCCTCTACAACTCTTCCCACTAGGGAAACGGCCTACCCTGGGGTTCATAGACAGTTAACAATTGCCAACTGCCCTATCTACTGCGCCACCGTCCCGCGTTTGCTGTTGTATTTTTCTTATTTACAGTAAAAACATGTTAGTATCTCTAAATACTTTCCATCTTCTCCAGCATGTCTGTGGCTCCTAGTCCCAAACCTGATGGTTCCTACTGTAGATGTAATGTTAAGAAACAGGTCACAAAGCTGGTAATCATAGTTTTTATGACCTATTTCTCTAGTGATTTGTTGGGTATTTTTGAAGTGCAAATAGAAATTTGGTGCTGGATGATTCTACATTCTGTACTCAATGTGGAACTGACTCAAAACAAACTGTGGACAACAATGGAGATCCATGACACAGAGAAATAACAGTTCGATCAGGCTTTGTCTAATATAAACATGTAATTATTGTTAAAGTGATCAATTATTTTTGTGGTATTGTTTTTTTATAATAAAATACAGAATATTCGGGTATGAAAGTATGAAAGCTGGGGATGTTGTGACATATCGTTTTCACTTCATCACTTATTACTAAGATTGTTGAAATATCGCTGTAACGCTGAATAAATATCCTCTGATCAGGTGACTTGAGTTTTCCATTCCTACAGTAAGATCATACTGGATACAGTAGTCCTCTTTGACCAGCTGCTGTCTCGACATATGGTCACAGCCAGTCCAGACACAGAAGACTCTTTCTGTTTTATGTTCATCTGGCCGCTTACGGTCCTCTTCCTCTCTAAGTGAGTGGTACAGTGCAGCAAAGTTAGCAAGTACCCAAAACGAGGCTACTGCGTGCTACGTAAGTCAGACCAGGGCAGGGTCCAAACACAATTAGTTTCAGTATGGGGTCTGTCTTCTGGCTGAAGTGTCCCCATGTTCACTTTCCAGACTTTCCATTTTGTTTAGATGGCTGCTTGTTTTTTCATCATTTATCCCTTCCTGTTCATCACTCCCAATTCAGAAACCAGATCGGGTCTTTCCACACTCTCTGTGTGAATGTGTTTGCGTATGTGTGTGACCATGCGTCTGTATACATTCCTACTTGCCAACACGTTTAACCTGCCAGGAACTGACATTTTATATTTTTTCGATACAGTATTTCCACTGTTGCACTCTGGTGAGTTATTATTCACATTAAGAGTAAGTAGGCTTCCTGTAAACCTTAAATGAAGCAGTAAAACAGATTCCTGAGGACACTTCTGGCTGTTCTGTCTTATGTAAGATGCCTCTTCTGAGTTCAAAAGACACAGGATGGATAAGTTGCTGCTCTTGTTATTGAATGAAAAGTGCAAAAGGCGGGGCAATTACTTTTTCACACAGGGCCAGGCAGGTTTAAACAGTTTTTTTTTCCTTTAATAAATGAAATCATCATTTAAAAACATGCATTTTATATTTACTCGGGTTATTTTTTGTGTAATCCTAAAATTAGTTCAATGATCTGAATCATTTTAGTGTGACAAATGTGCAGAAAAATATAAAATCAGGAAGGGCGCGAATACGTTTTCACAGCACTGTATATATCATTGTGTATGTGTGTGTGTGTGTGTGTGTGTGTGTGTGTACATGTGTGAGTGTGTGTGTTTGATGTGGGTTACTGGGTGCATTTTAGTGCCAGCAGTCAGTGCTTGCTTTACAGTCGGTTAACATCTCCTGGCTGACCTGCTGCAGCTGGGGGGAGGGAGAGTGAGTGTAGTCAGAGGCCAAGCTGGCATTGGCTCAGCAGTGGAAATTCACACCTGGCCTTCGACTTAGCAGTGAGCAAATGAGTGGTGAAGAATATTTGTACTGTGAAATATCTGTCACACTTACAATTTATAATTGAACCTGCTTGTTAAATGTTTCTGTTTGACAGTTTATTAAACAGTTTGACTTTTGAACTGCTACCAACAAACTAAGGCAGCGACAAAAAGTGATATTATAATTTTTATATCCTGAAATAGTAGTAAAGCTTGTAACTACTTTTGCTGCCAACACCAAAAGGTTTGCAAGTTTTTTTTTTTATACTTTTCCAGTTAATGCAAATAAAAATTACATTTGCTTGAATAGACTATGACATGAGTGCCCAGGAAAGAAATTACAAATGTAATCTGTTAAGAAATTAACTTTGGTACTTACAGTATGTGACATGATTCTGTATAATTCTATGGTTTAGCAGTAATGTATATGAAACTGAGTGTTTGACTGCAGCCTGTGTAAAAAACATCAGCTTCTAGTCTGACAGGACTCAGATTAAATACACTTTTAACATGCATTCAGTTAACCTGCATCAAAAGTGTGTCCTGGCAATAAGAGTGAATCAGATTATATACTAGATAATTTAAAAATGTCCATGATTACACCATACTTGATTGTTTTACTTGATGTGTTTGAACGCAACATGCACTCATGTCTGATGTGATCATAGATAATGTTACTGATACCGTTTTAACACGGCACACATTATTTAACCAATTCTTCTATTCTAGTAATTGTTCTGATGGTAAGACTGTTTATGTGAGTCATGTATAAATCTAAATAAGAACTGTAGTGATCAAAGTTTTAGTGGCTTTTACGTGTTTGTGCGGTTTAAAAGCTTTGTTTAAAGTGGCTCGGACATGCAGGAACACAGAAGAAAATTGCTAAGAGTCTGGTAACAAATGATTAAAGTTTAGATTAAAGTTCTAAGTGCACCAGTTATCACTGTCAATTATGGGAATTATCAGCAAAGCAAATTGCTTGTGTGTAACTGCCCATAAAATGACAATGATGATAAGGCTGCTATCTCTGATAAAAATAGAACTCCAGTGATCATAATGTGCATTTTAGAACTAATTTAAATGTCAGACAATACATTATCCTGTTCACTGGATATGAGTGAACAGGATAATGTCACCTGATTAATCAGGTAATCTATAATTTATGAAGAATCCCATGTGAAAGTAACATTTAAAACCTGATAAACCCCATGTGATGGATTCATTTTTCCTCCTTTTTTTCTAATGTATTACTGTATGTCTGTAAGTCTTGTTGTTTTACTGATGTAGCCGATGCAACTGCCATACAAACCATAACTGGTTTTAGATGCTCATAAACCTTTTCTATTACTGTTGACTCTTTTGATTGTTACATTTCTTCGTAATGAAAATGGTCTATGGCCTTTGGTGCCTTTCCTGCTTAGAATAATTGAGTTGCTGAACTGAACTTGTATTTTTTTTTACCTAGCCAGTGAGATCATGTTTTAGTTTTTGCCACATTTTCTGCCACATGTCCAGACATGAATGTGATCAAAGTCTCCTCATAAATGTATAAAGCTCTTTTTCAGTTTCAGTCCCAAAGCTTTTTAGCTGCAGTAGCAAGACAGTTTATTTTAATTTCAAATTTTTATTATTTCTTAGACATGTCCATCATCCAATCTTTCCATTCAACTGTCTTTTTTGTCTTTTCTTGTACCTAATATCAAATATATATATAAACTGAGCTAATTAGTTTTTAACCAGATCTCCTTTCCCTCTACCAGCATGTCCACCCAGCACCTATAAACCCGAGGGAGCACCAGGAGGTTTGAGCACTTGCCTGTCATGCCCCGACCCTCAGCACACATCTAAGCCTGGCAGCACCTCTCTCAGTGACTGCGTCTGCAAGCCAGGCTATCAGCCGGTAGGCATGACCTGCCAAGGTAAGATCAGTTACATTTAGTTTGTGTTTGTCTTTGTGTTTGCAGAACTCATTTGTGACATATTCTGCAATACTGATTCAGCTTGTGTCCAGTTTATGAAATCAGTAGGTTTCCTATTCTTAAAAGTTATGCTAAAACTTTCCCAGGAATAAAAAAACCCATAACAAATTAGTTTTTACTTTTCTGGCTATATCAAGAACACTGTGACCTGTGTAGTTAGCCAGCAGAACCAGCACCAATTATCCTCATGACTGAACTTAAGATGGAAAATTACGTCACGTCACATAATCAAGAGAAAATTCAAAGAAAAAGACATCACATTACTGGTCATACTGGTTGACTGACAACCTGAACTCTGAGAAGTGTAGCCTCAAAAATCATTTTAGATGGTTCTACACTTAAGTTGACAATAAAAATATCGATTTTCAGTTGTTCCACACTTGACCAGAATATTTACCCTTTATTTTTGAATGCTTGATGACACTTAATTGACACAATTTGATTCTGAATAAATCCCTCAGGAGGTAGAAGAAGACAAATGCCCTGCATATAACATAGATTGTGATGCATTGACGTAATCGATTATGTCAACGCATTGTTTCAGCTCTAATGGCTTCCAACATACCCAAACAGTTGGGATGTCAGCAACAAAAATGACCAAACAAAAGATAAAAGTCAGTAGTCACTAAAGATAAAACAGTACATTTACAAATGGAGCAGTGCAGTGTTGCCAAGAAAGCTGTCAGAGCTAGTTAATGTAGTGATACATTGATGAATCAACTGGAACACAAACACAGTATTTCACAGAAGTATGAGATTGGAGCATCCTGTATCATGATCTGCTTCCAGTTATTTCAGTGGCCCTCTCATTTCTTGAAGAAGAGCCAATGATTTCCACACAGCAGTTTATCTGAGCACAATGATTCATTAGTCACTGGTTTCTCTTCCTCCCTCTGTGCAGATTGGGGAGGTGATGTTTGACAACCTGTAATTTTCTGCTTTTATTCTTTCTTATTTCTTTTGTCAGGAACTTTCCTGTCTGTCCAACAGCCATTAGTATTGGTTTTATTCATTTCTCTCCTCTCCTCTCCTCCCCTCTCCTCCCCTCCCAGTGGTATACTGTCCAGCACTATCTCCTCCAGAAAATGGCTTTTTTGTCCAGAATGTATGTAACAACCACTTTGATGCAGCCTGTGGCGTGCGATGCCAGCCAGGTTTTGACCTCCAAGGAACCGGCATCAGACTTTGCCAGGCCGATGGCACCTGGTCAGGGACACCCGCCAGCTGCAGAGGTGAGGAGAAAGCTTACCTCCATAACAACAGGAAACTGAAAATCATTACTGGTGATGGTGCCCTTGGATTTTTGGTAGCACATTTCAAATTCTCTCATTGTCTGGTGCTTTTTCATTGAGCCTACAGTATGTTGTCTCACTAATGCCATGACTAACTGCTACTGAAAACAAGGAAGCAAAAGGTCTCAGAGGTTCCAGAGTTGCACATTCACAGTGTCTGTAATTGGTGGCTGTGTTTAGAGTGGCGCTGCAGCTAACAGTTATTTAGATGAACAAATAATATTTTTTCAGTTTCATCGTTCATTAATCATCCTTTATTTACAGTATATGTCCAACATCATGAAAGTGTCATTGTTAAATCAACATTACATAACCCAAAGTTTTTTACGTGATAATGCTGAGTATGTTGCATTCAGAATTATAAAATATCATATTTGAGGAACTGGAACCAGGAAATACTTGTCTAGCCTCGATGTTATAAATATTGTGGCCTTGAGCTCCTGAAATCACAGCTTCACAGCTATTTTGTAAAAAGCTGGGACTACTGGGGCACCATGTTGGCCACAGGGGGTTAAGGTCCTGAATATGAGGCCTGAGGGACCGTCTCTTTCTTTCTCTCTCCTCTCATTTCTCTCATCACTCTACCTGCTGACTTTTTAATGAAGACATTACAAAACAAACAAGGCAGAACTGCAGACAATGAGGCTGAATTGTCCCAATTGGGAAATAAAGTAAGCACAGAAATGTGATTGGCTGCTGATAGCTCAGTCAAACCTCTTGATTACGTAGCCACTTGAGGACCTTGTTGCTTGCAGTTTAAATGCACGGTAACTGAATGTTCCAGCTCCACTCATTGTTAGTTATGCAAGTGATATTCTTTCTGCACATTGTTCTTGTACTTGTTTTTCACATTGAAGAAACTTTCTAAGTCTTAGAGCTTATCTGATTGATTACTGCAGGTTTCTCTACTTGAACACTTGACTTATATAATTCCTCATTAAACTGCACTGGCAGCCTGCTGCCTCTTCTCCCATGTCTGCAAACCTTCATAAACATTTATGCAGCACTAAATCAACTTAGCAAGCCTATAAGAGCATGTAAGATTTCTTTCTGTGTATTTCGATCATACGTGTTTTAGACTGAACAAGAAATCAATGTTTACTGGTAGACTACTGCTTTCTGCCAGACCAGATGTTAAGAGGAAGAAAGGTAGGGAGGACTCGGTTAAAGAGCAAGAGAGTCAACGAGAGCAAGAGAGTGGGGGAGTTCAAGAAAGTAGGCAAGAAAGAAAAGGGTGTAGGAGAGAGGAAGAGATTAATGAGGAAAATGCCAAGTTAACAGAAAGACAGCAAAAGTGTGACTCAGACGTACCAAACACTGAATATTCAAGGGTGTGTGTTGAAGATTTATAGTATGTGGCTTTGGGTATATACTGTATTTTCTGAGTTTGTGTTCATACATCTGCTAGTACGTCTTGCTCTGTGTCTAGTCTTTGCCACATACTGTAGGACCTCCCAGCTAGTTAGGCCCTGAGGGAGGGGGGTGTCCTTTGAACCGCCTGTCTGTTTATGGGTGGTGATGAGAAATAACACACTACACACCCTTTTCTAGACCTCAGCATAACTCTGAACAGACACAGACAAGATTTCTTCTTTTATGTCATAGGGACTTTCACGCTTCGGGTTAAATGATAGGCCCCAGGTTATAGCTAAAAATGATATAGTTCTGCACATTCCTGCTGTTGATTTACTTTCTTCTTCTCTTATGATGTATATACGGCGCATGTGTTTATCAGTTTCCCCTCTAACCTAGATGAAACTCAATTGTAAATGATATATTAATAACTGCATGATTAGAGTTTGTTTTAGCCTAGTCATATTGTTATAAGCATCTAAGCTCGCGAAACTAAACCATAAAATGTATTTGCAGATGCCTTTTCAGTATTTGTTGCTTTTGGATCTGTTGCTCATCCTTATTATGACTTCCAGGCTTTCCTTCTCTGTTGCTAAAGTTTTACAGAAAATAAATTATAGAAAAGTGCAAATTGAACACACTAATTAAAAGAGGCAAGGAAACAAATAATAACAACACAAGACCGATTTTTAAAAATATAACACCAACATGATTTTTCCAATCCTCAGTACGATCCTGCCCGCCCCTCTCTCAGCCCCAGCATGGCTTCCTGAGGTGCAGTGATGGCGGAGCCTCCTACAGGGCAGAGTGTCAGGTGAGCTGTGAGCGAGGCTACAGGCTAGAGGGAGACTCCAGACTCACCTGCCAGGCCAACTCCCAGTGGAGTGGACCCCAACCTCGGTGTGTTGGTAAGCCTTCGTTACCCCAAACCGCCATCCTACCCTGCATTACATCTGGAAACAGCAGAAATATGGAGAAATTCTGGTTTAAAAATCAATTTTCCTTAAGTCTTTCCCTCTCTCCACCATCTGCCAGTGTAAATAAAATACTGAAAGCCTTAACTGAAGAATAGTTTCCTACTCTTTTGAGGAATGTAGTAATTTTTTAACTTCTTTTTAGTGCATGAGAATCTACTGCTGGACATACCTGTGTGTGTCAGTGGCATCTTATCTTATTGTATCTTATCTTAACTTATCTGATCTGATCTGATCTCAATATCTGAGCTATTATGTGAGGGCAAAAAGCCACATTACTCATTACAAAAATAAAAGAGAACATTATGTTATGATGGTGGCACTTACAAAGTTGAAGGGGAGAAGAAGTTGCATCCTAATTGAGATACAGCTTCTGTATTTGTTTGTATTCAAAGAGTGAGAAATAACCAGTTTTGTGCAGCCATTTTGCAAAAAGTTGACATAGGTCTTGTTCTTGGCAAATAGCTCTTTAATAGATATCTTATGCCAGAGATTTGAGTAACATATTTACCGTATATAGTCATTTTGGCAAACATCCTACTAGAAATCTACTAGAAGAGACAGTTTCACAGTTTCCTCTCAGTCTAATCACTCTGCTTATGTCCTCTCCAAGGGAATTCATCTATCTCAACCACTGTTTTTTTTTCATGTTTCATGTCTTCCTCCAAAGTTCTGTGGTTCCTTCGTCTGTGGATTAAATTAGATTTCTTTATTTAGTTATTCCATTTGCATTATTTTCCATGATAAATCGTTTAGCCCTGTATTCACTCAAACACACAAAATTGATCTTTCCAGTAGTCGTTCTCACAGGCTGACTGTGTTTCATGGTAAGCTCATATTATCTGTTTAGGTTCTGCTCACTGAAGCCTGCCTAGATGAAGACACAGCAAGAGAATTTATCAAAATAACACACAATCTGGATATTTCTATGTAAAGATGTGGTTTTACACACACAAGAACATACACTCACGCATGCACTGCGGTTAAACATGTGGTGTGTATTTGCACAGAGCCACACTGTGATACATCATCATCATCCGCTTTCTCGTAGCTGTACTACACTCACCACATGTACACATGAACACAAAACCCACACACTTCAAAACTGATAGTTAAGTAAAAATAGTTGCACACTCTCATGCCCACCACAGAGAGCACCCAGGTCAGGCACACCAACACACAAGAAAGGGACAGTGTGAGAGTGTTTAGCCACAAACCTCCGGCCTCACTGCTCCAGCCTCCACTGACTCACTTCCAACCAACCAGCAAGCTGCACTATTTAAATCACCTGACTGATCTGTTTCCGGAAAACTCTCAGTTTATTGATAACTACCATGTCTTTCCCCTGCTGTTCGGACTGAATTACAGCTTGTTTGTTTGACCATCTCAGTGTTTCTCCGTAGTCTGTCGTTACCTCTTTAATGCCGCTATGAGGGCTCTGTGGGCTGCTGTTGCAGCTGAGTGGTTTGTTTTAGTGTTTGTTTGCACTGTGGTGAAACAGGATTACCTCAGTGAATGCTGCTGCTTTTTTTTCATCTTGAATTAAACTCTCCCTCTCAGTCAGTTTTCCCTTTATACAGTAGCTGTATAAAGCCAAAGAAACAAGAGTTAGAAAGGAAAAGAATGAAAATGATCTATCCATCATCAAGCAAAAGCCGCACCAGCCTGTATCCCAAAAATGCACAAAAAGCTTCCAGTGAATGAGTCTCGTGGTCATTGCTTTCTTAGCCTGAGTTCTGACCAAATGTTAGATGTTTTTCCAGCCTGTTTCTGATAAACAGACCCTGAAAATAACTTTATTGTTGGCAGTTATAGTGCAGCATGCTTAAAGTCAGATTTTATCACATTTGGGTAAAGCACAGGAAATATGCTCATGATCTTGAAAGTTTTTTGCCTCTTTTGCCTCTGTCTTTTCTGCTCAGACTGCAAGTATTCAATAGGTTTTGTTTTTTTCCTGCTGCCTGATCTCAATAATGGACAGTAAATGCTAACTCGGCCTAGTGCAGTACTGATACTGCAGTACCTTGTTTAGCTACCTTTAATAATTATTAATACAATGAGTTACAACAAGTTGGATCCTCTCAGTTTTGATCTGCAGATATTTATCAAGGAACAACATAAATATTCATTCTTTGATCTCTCAATCTTTCTCCCCAGAGGTGCGTTGTCCACCCATTGTGCCCCTGACGAACATCTTGCTGTCGCCCCCTGCCTGTGGGAAGAGGACAGTGTCGCCAGGCTCCGTTTGCCTGCTCACGTGTCGTAAAGGCTATAGTCTCCAGGGAAATAGGAAGGCGGTGTGCATGGGCTCAGGGAACTGGACAGCTAATGTCCATAAAGCCACCTGTACAGGTAACGCAACGTGTGCATGTACTTGCATGAATATACATTGTGAATACCGGTAATAGTTTTCTATGTGTGAGGACATTTTCGGAAATGGTAAAGGTTGGGCTCAAGCCTTAGTTGTGACAGGTAAGGTAAGGTAAGGAAATAAATCATGTCAATGAGTGTCATAAAGGTCCATGTACAAATGTGTGTGTCTGTGTATGTGAAGGGGAAATTGATCTTTCACTTCTGTTATACTGAGGTCAGATGTCAGGATCAGTTTTAGTGGCTGTAAATTGGTTGAATGGTCATAAAATGATGTGCAGTATGTCAAGAGACTCTCCTGAGGTGGGGGAAAGTGGGGAAGATGGGGTTCAAGTTAGTGTTTTTTCCTCTGTTAATTTGGTAGTTTATTTGGATAGAAAGTATTTTTTTTTAAAGGTGTTTGTTGTCTTGCCAAGTGTTAATGTCATGTTTGTGGTCTAAGTATGAAGCTAGATCTAGCTTAATGTAAAGACTGGAAGCATGGGCAAAATGGCAGCCTGGTACACTATAAATATACTTATCCATTGGTTAAAATTTTGTCACTTCTTTGTTTAATATGCATTCAAACTGAAATACATGAACAACAAGATTATTCATTATTCAACACAGAGAAAAGAGAAAAAAGAAAAAGAGATGTTGATCTTTCCGTTTACATCATTCTCAGCTACATTTAAAATGTGCATATAAAAAAAAACCAGGTTTCTGCCTTCCATCCAATGTCTGGCTTGTTATCAGTGCTCAGTTCAGAAGTCTCCATCTCTGATGGTATGGGGATGCATTAGTATCTATGTAATAAGCAACCTCCATATCTGGAAAGGCACCATCAATGCTGAAACATATATCCATGTTTTAGAGCAGCATATGTTCCCATCCAGTCTTTTTCAGGCAAGGTCTTGCACATTTCAGCAGGACAATGCTAAAACCACATACTGAATCTATGATAACAGCATAGAAAATATTTGGTGCATCTTCAAACGTAGAGTATGACAAAGAAGACCCAGGACGTTTGAGCAGGTGGAATCCTATATCAGGTAATAATGGGGAACAGTCTTCCAGAACTCCAGAAACTGGTCTCCTCAGTTCCCAGATGTTGATATAAGAACAAGGGATGCTGCACTGTGGTAAACATGGCCCTGACCCAACTTTTTTGAGATGTGTTGCTGCCATCTATTGCAAAATAACTGTTTTTATTCTTAAAATGATACATTTTCTCTGTTTAAACATGTAATATGTTTTCTACGTTCTATTGTGAATAAAATATGCGTTTCTGAGATTTGCAAATCATTGCATCCTGTGTCCCACCTTTTTTGGGATTGGTGTATTTGCAAAGCAGTAAAAGAAAAACTGAAAGATCCAGAATACACGAAAAAAGGTGAAACTAGGAAACAGCAGGAAACTTGGGGTGAGAGTATTTCCATTGTCCACACCACCTCTACATTTTTTGTGCTAAAACCATTTCGAAGCAGACTTCGGATCACTAACTCAAACCATACCATGACTGAGCTCTCACGTCTAGTCCCTTTACTCTGACTGGGCTCTGGAGATCATTTTAATGGACTACAGCCCACCGGATGTCTCCCTGCCCTTCAGTGTCCTCATTCTTCTAATTTCCTCACGGAGAAACTTTGCTAATGAAGGAACTCCCGTCATTAAAGAGGGAGAGAGGTGCCAACAAAAAAAACTAATGGAGAGGTAAGGCCGACAGGGAGGATGAATCATCTGTAGGTGTGTCATAATGGCATGCCACGGAGAAGATGAGTATTCTGACCCCCTCAGGCACAATTGGGCTAAAGAGATGGAGAGAAGAGATGTCAACAATAAAACCTAGATGACACAGAAAATTGAATATGGACAGCAGACTAAGACAGAGAAAGTCATTATCAAAGTTGAAAATGCTCCTTGTAAGCTTTTGGCTTCTTTCATCTCTCACTTCATATTGATGACACCCAACGTGAAATATTCCTTCATTGTTATGAAGATGAATGGAACCAATTGGAGCTAAGTGTGTTAGTGTTTAGCGAAGATGGATGCCTAAGTGGATGGGTCATCAGGCCCAGAGGGAAACAGCTCTCTTACGCAACTCAACAGGCATGACCAATGTTGACCGAATGGAGATTCAGTTCTTGGAGGCTTTTCTCTTGAACTGCAGGATTGAACTCATTTAAACTGTGCTGGCTCCGTAATACTAAAACATGCTGTATGGACAATGAGACAAAGGAAGCAACAGTTTTATCCAAGGGTCATGGTGACTATTAAGTCACCACCAGCCAAACAGGTGGACACTAATGAAACATTTTAATAACAATGCCTTGATTTCATATTGAGAAACATACTAACAATGATCTTTCAAATTAAAATGTTATAAAACCTAATGGAACAGTAATGGAAATGCAGTGTTTTTTGAGTTTGGTTTGTTACAGGCTTCCTGACCTTCCTGATTTCAGAAGGATCACGGATCGACTCCTATAGTTTGAATAGTTTCAGTTTTTTTCCCACACTGTGGAGAGTGAGCCACAACCACAGTTTGTTGGGCATTTGCTTTGATTGCCACATCATCACACAAGAATGACAGCCAATTATGATGTCTCATTTTACTCATAAGGACCACTATGGATATTTTGACGACTTTACAAATCTGGCCATACATTTATGATTAATTTACGATTCAACAATGTTCCAGCAACAGGTTTGGACATTATGTTTGACTTATTATCGAGACAATGACGCTGGAGTTTTAATGAGACCAAATGTTTTGACCATGAGATAAAGTATGTTTCATCTCTGTCGCTTTTACTCTGTGCTCTTTACCATTGATGCCTGATGTTGAGTTAATGGATGGAGAAAGATAAGATTAATGTAACATCCGTGGGATTTGATAGTGTTGGAACAGGGACATTGACGTACTCTCTCCTTGACTAATGGCTAATAATGAGTGTGTGATGTGCTGTGGTGAAGAGATCAGAGGTCAGATGACATCACAAACCTCCCTCACTAATAACACAAAGCAGTCAGAGGTGAACATCTGCAATATTTGAGTCTAATGTAAATTCTAATTTAATTTTCTGGAGTCAGATAAAGCATTTGGTGGGACCAGACCCTCATCTAATTCTCCCCTTTCTCTAAAATTATCTTTTTTTCCCTCTGTCTCTCCAGATACTGAACCGCCATGGATCCAGTGTCCCGATGATATTGTTGCAGAAACAGATGAGCGGCGTGGCACCGCCAGTGTCAGCTGGACCATCCCAAATGCCACGGACAACTCTAAAGAAGAGGTTTTTTAAAATTTTTAAACTGTCAAATATTTTGTTGAATACCTGAAAATGAAAAGTTTGAAAAACAGCAAACTGAGAAGAGTTCAGTTTTCTGTTGACTAATTTAAATCTACACATGGTCAGAGCAACGCTGTCTCCTGTCTCTTACTCTTCCAGATTGTGGTGCAAGTGAAGCCAGTCTACACTCCTCCCCAGCTGTTCCCTATCGGAAAGGAAAGCATCACCTACATTGCGACGGACCGCTCTGGGAACCAGGGCAACTGCTCCTTTGTAGTCACTGTCATTGGTGAGCTCGTCCTTCTCGGGACTGCATCAGAGCAAGCAATGAATCCTTTCAGTTAGGGTTAGAGAGAAAGGTTCACACTGTAGTCTGTTCATATCTTGTATGGCAGAATGAACCAGAGACAAATTATGAAGCACTTTACTTCTTAACAAGGTAAAATAAATGTGCTATTTAAGTAGTACAGTACATTACATTACTGTGCATACACACATCAAGACATCTTTACTTAGTGAAGCAAGGCGTCTCCCTAATAACACTGATGTCAGCTCTTTGGCTTTCTTCTTATTGTTTGGTCTTGTTCTTCTCCCTGCTGACACTGGCTCAAGTACACACAGCTGAGCTGCTTTGTTTACATATGAAATATGTTTTAGATGGGTGGTGTAAAATTTATTGTTTAATGGCATTGCTGACAAATTCCAAAATAAACAGTCAAACACAAGCTGCATGTGGGCATGCCCCAGGAGCTCTAAACCATTATGTTTCTGTCCACATAATAAATAAATAAATTAATTAGCCATTTCCATGTACAGTATTTCAGGAGAGTAATCACCAGCCAAAGATGACAGCAAAACTTTGATATTGTACTTTAAACTATTTTAAATATTGAGAGTGCTAATGAAGTCATCTGACTCATCAAACTGTCATAGAAACAGCAAAAATCTATCAGTCAACAGTGTGCACAATCTGTTATTTTTTTCTCAGACCAGAACTAAAAACATTAGAAAGGAAGGAAATAGAAAATAATATCTGTGTCATGTGAAAAAGAACTAAAGAAACCAGTGTAAAGTGAATAAAGAGTCAACATTTGAACTTTCTTGCATGACTCATCTTAAGTTCAGTTTTTAGATTATGGACAGACTCAGCAGAGCCTACCACCCAGTGTTTGTTACTCCATCCACTCAACCCTGTGCTCCATCTTTTTTCTGTCATTCAGTGTAAATCTGTGATTTAATTGACATACTACACCAGTAAGGAAGTATGTCTGCTCCAGCAGGTGCCAAACAGTGTTACTGTAGAAAGTGAAAAACAGGGGTGTCCCATGTCAACCGCTCCATAATCACAGCAGTCGGGGAAAAAACCTCAAGCATGGTAGCCATGAACATTTCCATATGTTATTATGGTGGTGGAACGTTGTGGTTTTTTATTAGAGACATGTGTTTAACTGGTACCCTCTGACACTCTGCATCAAAAAGGTTGGATCCCTCTGTAGCTCTGCTCCCGACTGTTCTCTAACATTGTTATAATGCAGTCCACTCTTGGGAAAACTTTTTTTAACAAAGATTATGTTACAGTATTTTGTAATGGTCGTCACCACAGCTATGAGTGTTAAAAAGACTGCCACTGATATATTTACTGTAATGTTCAAAAATGTTCTTCTTCTTAAAAACTGCACACCGTCTTTCTAGATACGGAGCGTCCTGTGATTGACAGGTGCCGGTCACCGCCCACAGTCCAGGCCACAGACACAGAGACGGCCGTCGTTTGGGATGTGCCACAGTTTTCCGACAACTCAGGTATGTCTGATTGCAGTTCTCAGATGTCAGCTCCGTAGATGGTTTATTCTTTTGCTCCTCTGTTCCGCTCCACCCTCTTCCTCAACAGATGATGGTAAAACAGGATCTTTTCCATTTGGTGACTGGAAAAAGGGGATCAGGAGAAGGCTCGGAGCTCTTGTATGTTTGTGTGTATTTGTTTGAGACTGAGAGACACTGGACAAAGAAGATGAGTTGTAATTATGTGCATGAAAGCCTGATTTGTGCATCTGTGTTGAAGAGAGAAAGAGGCACAATACGAACAGTGGACTGATGAAGTTATCACTGTGCCTGTTAATGCCATCAATGTTAAAACAGACAGAGGCAGTAAGAAAGAAACAGGTGTTATTGCTGTGAAAAGCAATTTTGTGGGAACGTGCACTCATTCCATCCATTTTTCACAGCGTCATTTGTGTAATTATATGAATACACTGTACTTCACTCGTATGGGGCTTTAATCTGTTTGAATTGCTTGTCAAATTAGTTTTTGTTTTCTTAATGAGAGTAGCTGCCATATATAATAGATCTGGGTATTAATCACTGTCTTGGTAAAGTTGACACTTCCCAGGCAAAACATTTCACTCTGAGAGTTTGTATGCTTAGTTTACCGGTACTGGAATGAATACTGTTACAAAAGAGTCTGCTTAAATGACAGCTGTAGATACATTTTAAATTCTTTATTCTCTGGTTAAAGTTTATAGGTTTAAAGCCACAAATGCAACTTTGGTTTAAAGTATTGCTAGCATGATACTCTAATTCAATCCACTCCACTCAGCCCAGCCCTTCAGGTATGAAGGAATTCACCCATCCTTTAATTTGTAGTAATGCTTAGTACATAATGAGTTTATGATATGTTTTATATGTTAAATATATATAGTAATTAATAACAGCTGTCACATTAACTTAACTGAATAAAACAGATGTGTGAAACCTAAATTATATGTGATCTAACTTTCACTGTTAACTTTACACAGATGTATTTTTTTAGGCTGTCATTTATGTTTGCAAATAACAGTATTTGTACTGAATAACTAGATATTTACATGTACTGTATAGATTTTGTACAGTAGCATTGTCATTCAAATTGTTCCAGTGCTTTATTATTGATGAATGAGCACTTTTAGGCCACTTAGAAGTGTCCTTGTTATTGAAAGAAAAGCAGATTTTTCTCCATTAAAATGACATCACATTGACCTGAAATACATTTGACACATTATTAATGTTGTCAATGACTATCGTAGCCTTGAACAGCTGCTTTTTTAATAGGCATACAGAGGCCCAATATCAGCAGATATTAGTCCTGTGTTCCAAGGGCATATTGTATTTGCTAATGCTTATCAGTTTAAAAGGCAAATTAATCAAAACGCTTTTTCAATTATGTTAGCACAACTGAAAACTGTTGTGCTGAATGAAGAAGCAATGAAACTGGCCTTTTTTAGACTAGTTGAGGAGTTTTAGCAATTGTGGATCAGATTACAGACTCAAAATGGCATGAAACATTCTGAAATTCATCAGTATATTCTTGTTCTGAGAAATAAAGGCTGATCTTTGTGAGAAATTGCCAAGGACTCAATTGAAGAACTAAAGATCTTATATGAACGCTGTGTACTACTCCCTTCAGAGAGAAGCACCAACTGCATCAGAATAGAAAGAGGAATGGGAGTCCCCAGTGCACGAGTGTGTGCGAGAGTCTAGTATTACAAACCCACGCCTCACAGGACCTCAACTGGCAGCTTCATTAAATAGTCCCAGAAAAAGACCAGTCTCAACATGAACAGTGAAGAGGTGACTCTGTGATGCTGGTTTTCTAGATAGAGTTGCAAAGAAAAAGCCATATCTCAGACTGCAAAAGAACCCATGATAAGAATGGACAGATGAATCTTGTATGAGTTGTTCAAATCACAGAGAAGAACATTTGTGAGATGCAGATTCAGGTGTCAAACAAGGTGGAGTCAGTGTGATGGTTTGACTTAATATGCAACCTGTTAGTCTCTGTTTTCAGCCTAGGCCACCTTGCCACACGGTGTATTTTTTGTTATAAAGGAGTACATCAAGGTCACCAAAAAGACCAAATATCATAGAGCTGGCTGGATTTCTCCTGGTACTCTAGATGTACCCAAAGAGTTGTGGTGGTGACAGAAAACAAACCAGACTTCTCCTGGTTCCAGACCACAGCCAAGCCCATGTAATTCACTGGCTCAGTACACACTCACAGTGCTCACATATGTTTTTATGTGTTCAAAAATTTAATCAGACTCACACACAAACACAGTCCTCAAACTCACGCTAATCCAAAGTGATCATTGCCCACCTGTTTGCAGAGGTGCGCCCACATCACACACACACAGTCTCTCTCACACACACACATGCACGTCTCACACACACTGTAATAACAGGCTGCTGCGGCTGCTCCGGGGCCGAACGACGTCAGCCCAGCACTGCTTCGACGTCAGTGTTTTGTTTTTCCAGGCCCACACCCTGATGCCAGCGCTATATATAGTCAGAACTCAGGAGACACACACATAAACACATGCACAAATGCACACACAGGCTATATATAAAGGGAGACACCAGGCTCCAACAGACCAGACGTGTGTCAGCCCTGTTGGAACGGCATCGCTACCGTTAATGGAGGTAGTGGATTAGAGTTAAACAAAAGGTCAATCACCCATTTTTCCAACTTTCTACAGTTTGTAATCCTGCCTCATCTCTTTCGTACTAGCCACAGATGTTGTCACCGTTTTCTTTGGTTAACCTGTGTATCAGCTGCAGCTGCAGGCAAGACTGACAGGATCACACACACACACACACACACACACACACACACATACCCTCCTCTCATCACCGCTGACTCTCCCTAAGCCAACCAGACTGTAGCAGTTTTTCCTCTTCAGTCCCCAGAGGTGGATTTTTCTGCTGCTATGTGATGCCCAGACAAACCATTTCCATGTCTGCATATCATTGTTTAACATAACTTCCATGGTTTACAAAGACTATGAGTCATTTAGTCTAGAAAACTGGATCACAGCCAAGGCTGCCCTCTGCTAGGTGCTTTTGACGGTATACAACGATGTGCAGTCATTAAGGTCACAAGTCATCTTTATTTCATCTTGACAGTTTCCGCATAAACTTCTGCTGGGCATGCATAGAATATATAATGTAAGTGTATAATGTTACAATATTTGCACCACAATTTCGTAGTATGTGTGTTGCACATGTACAAAAATGCTTTAGTGACTATTTTTCTTCTCAAATCCCAGAAATCCAACTGTCACTGAACACATTATCATGTAAAAAATAATAGATTTGGCCACTTTAATTCTGCTGAATAGTAACACTTTAAAAGTAATGTTGGTGCATTTTTAGCCAATAATCATTTTCATCAATTATATTTTGATGATGTCTTAAAGCCTTAACACAATTAATGTACAGAATATTAATTCTCCTTTTTTGTGTTTCTGTTACACTTTTATAATGTGTCTTCGTCAGGTGGTCGCCTCACAGTAACAAGCAGCCACACTCCCGGCTCTCTGTTCCAAGTAGGAGAGACTCTCGTCCAGTACACAGCTACTGATGCTGCTGGAAACAGCCGCACCTGCAACCTCACAGTCACTGTACAAGGTATTAAACTGTCAGACAAGTCTTGTTTTGTAAAACTTTTACCTTTTCTTCATAGGTCTGTTTTATTTTTCTGCTGTTGTTATTTATGTAACTGTTAATTTTTTGTTTTCAAGTGTCCATAAAGAGGAAGATGTTGCTCTAGCACCTTATTAGAGCATAAAACTAATAAATAAATAAATAAATAAATAAGTCAATATATTAAATTATACTGTATTATCCAGCCTCCAGACTAGATAGTAGTGTATTTAAAATTACGTATGTCTATGTCTTTCATGTCTATGAATATATATTAAGTGTTCACAGCAGAGCAGACTAATCACAAGTATTACATAAAAATATAATTAATAATGTTTTTATACTACAACACAGTCTAGCACGAAAACATATTTGCAGTATTTGCATACCAGAATGTCATTGTGAATTTATCTTATGTCGTGTAATGGTGGTATTATATTATATTATTATATGTCCGACCATGGAAGTGTTATTTTTTTTGTTTCCACAGGGACAAAATGTGAACAACCATATGTCCCAGTTAATGGAGAGTTCATTTGCTCTGAAGAAGATGAAGGCGTTAACTGTACTCTTCACTGTAAGGACGGCTACAGCTTCACTCATGATGCAGTACACAGCTATTTCTGTGCCTACAATGGTGTGTGGGAGCCTCCCTATTCTGCAGACAGGCCTGACTGTTCAGGTAAGTGCTGCACAGCTATTCTTTTAGTTCTGTTATTCAGTTACGCACTGTTTACACTGTACTGCAGCTTGTTGTGTGTAGATATGTCTCATTTTTACAAGTATATTTTAGTATATATTAGGCTTGTCAGAATAACATGTCAATTTCAATTGATTAATCACAGAAATAGTAACACGTAAATAAAAAATGCTTTTCTGTGGTGATGTCTTTGAAATCTTTCAGGGCACAGCTGAGTCGGCATTAGAACAAATCATACGGGGGGAAACCATGGGGGTTACACACACATACAGTATATGGCTTACTGTTATAAGAGTTGCAAGAACATGTTTCTTATAAGGTCTGTGTGGTAATTTGGGAGGATGTGCTTCATAGGACAATTATATTAAGTAATTCATGAAATTCAAAGTTGCCTGGCCTTGCACGGTAATTCATTTGGGGGGCATGGCCTACCGAGCCTATTTCATATAAATACCAGTATGGGCACATAATTCTAGGATGAAACACCTTATTTTTAACTCTCTTACTGCATGGGTTTTGGCTATTGATACAACACATTCAAACATTTGTGTTTTTCTCAGTGAACCGTATCGCAAACAGTGGATTCAAGCCCTTTGAGATGCTGTTTAAAGCATCTCGTTGTGATGATGTGGACCTAGTCAAGTCCTTTGCTGGGGAATTCAACACCAAATTGGAGGGCATAGTAAGGGCATGCACACACAAACACACAAATGTAAAACACACTAATATGCTGTTATTCAGCTCTCTAACATATTTCTTTCTTTCGCCTTCTCCACAGCTCCCCAACATTTGTAGCAACGATAATGTCACCTGCAAGTTGGAGGTCATGTCACAGGGTCACTGTCTGGAGTACAACTATGACTACGAGAATGGGTTTTCTATTGGTAGGACTTACGCTGACAAATATACTCTCACTAATTTGTCCCGCCTCTGTTTTGGTTGAAGCATCTCATTATTTTCTCCCTCTCCCTATCTGATATTTATCAGCACCAGGGGGTTGGGGCAACAGCTGGGGAGCTCAGGGCTCACAGGACTACGCCTACTTTGATTCAGGCTTTGCCACAGGCACTCGGCAACTCGCCAACCGGAAGCGAGACAGCAATATGCAAATACATTACCGCACCAAAAGGCACCGAAAAATCACAGGCCCTACCAGAGACCAGAAGATTCAGATCTTTTTCAACATTACAGGTAGAGTTTGACTGTGTGTGTTTACGGACATTAGTGCCAGGACTATATGTTTAACACTGTATTCTAAATATTGAATCACCTAAATATTTGTATTGAACCCAGTAAAACTATGCGGCTAGCACATCAGCATTTTTCCAGTGTAGCAGTCATGAGCTCTTTTTTCACAGGTTAATATAATAATAATATGCACAGTGTTTGCATTATCACCCAGCAATACATTGTTGCATGTTGTGTTTTTATATACTGCCGTCAGTTGTCAGTCCTTTAAACTTTGTCCATTCTCCCAGCAAGCATCCCTCTGCCCCTGTCGAGGAACGTCTCTATAGAGGTGGCCAATCAGAAGAGGCTCCTTCGGACCCTGGAGCAACTGACTAATCGACTGAAACGAACGTTGGCCAAGCAGCCGCTGTCCAGTTTCCACGTGTCCTCCGAAATGATCGTGGCTGATCCCAAGTCTCTGGAGAGCAAGAAGGCCTCTTTGTTCTGCAGGCCGGGCTCAGTGCTCAAAGGCAGGATGTGTGGTGAGTATTGAATGGAGGGTACATCTACCTGCATTTGAGCTGCTTTTTTATTGGTTCACTTACCTTTATAACAGTACGGTATAAATAAGGTACATCCACATTTATGGGATTTAAGGGAAATCTAATAAAAATTGTATGTTTTATAGTTTAATTGTGGGTACTCTTTCAGTCCAATGTCCAGTGGGAACGTACTTTTCTCTGGAATATAACGAATGTGAAAGCTGCTGGCTGGGCTCCTACCAGGACCAGGAAGGTCAGCTCGAGTGTAAATCCTGTCCTGAAGGAACTTCTACAGCCTACCTGCACTCACGCAGTGTGGCTGAATGCAAAGGTACGATGCACACACATACAGTCAAACTTTGGACAAATCCCATTTGCAAATAAATTTATTATGATAATAAGAATGTGTCATAACTGCCTCCTACTCATCTAATCTTACTCTCTAGGGTGACTATGCTTCTCATTTGGCACCAAAAAAATGATAAAATAATAATCATTATTCACAGTTAGTCCTTAAATTTTATTCATAATGTACCTCAGATTTAAATAAATTCAAAATGCACTGTAATTATAGAATTTATATTAATTTGATGTATCTGATTCTTCCTTTTGATGTGGTGACTTGCGTATGCTTGCAGGGCAGTGTAAACCTGGTAGTCACTCTCTGAATGGGTTGGAGATCTGCGAATCATGCCCGCTGGGTCACTTCCAGCAAGGTTTCGGTGCCAGAGAGTGTCTGGTCTGTCCTGACGAGACTTCCACCGTCACCCGAGGAGCAGTGGATGAGAAAGAGTGTGGAGGTAATAAAGTTTGACATTGTAGAGTGCACACCCTTTATGTACTATCAGCCTGCTTATTTCAATGTTTAAAAGCCTGATGATTATTGTAATTGCTGCTAGGTAACGAAAACAAATACAGTCCCTGCCCATAAACTGTGTTTTAGTATCTGGCATTTATGTACTGTTACATCAGAAAGGTGCATATATTCCTATTTATAAATTTAATTTTTCCCTTTAAAGTTGGAAGATAAAGTTGCAAGCTGACAATTTTTGCTACAGTAAAGTCACAGTAAAATTGAAAAATATCCAATAACTTTGTAAGCTCCTACAGTAGTTGTTACTCAGTTGTGGCAGATTCTGGTCGTGGATTGTGTTTGACGCCCCTCTCTCCTGGTCTTCTCTGGTCTTCTCTCCTGCAGTTCCTTGTTCGGCAGGTCATTTCTCTCGCACCGGTCTGGTCCCCTGTTACCCCTGTCCCAGGGATTACTACCAACCTGAACAGGGCCGCTCCTACTGCCTCTCTTGCCCCTTCTATGGAACCACCACTGTTAGCGGGGCAACCACCATACAACACTGCTCCAGTAAGTGTCACAGTTTAGAGAAACACACTTTTTAAATCTGACAAAAATGTACACACTACATTCAGTATTTAGTTCCAGTTTTATAATTTGTTTGAGCACCCAAGAACACCTTTGTGTCTTTTTCTGTTTAAATGTTATAGAAATAAAACATTGGATCACTGTTGTTTGTACACATCACCTCATTGTCCTGCAGTGTCTTCTACTAAAATAACAATAAAAGTAATGTATGAGGTCTAAGCACTGATTGTGTTAAGACCCACTTGCCATTTTTTCATTATCTGATCATCAACCTTTTGCACACAAACTTTTTGAATTTCTTTTGTATTTCTTAGATACGTTGTGGTAGT
Organism: Sandelia bainsii; assembly: GCA_032362345.1. Lineage (NCBI taxonomy): Eukaryota > Metazoa > Chordata > Actinopteri > Anabantiformes > Anabantidae > Sandelia > Sandelia bainsii. Next base: position 8,585,707 of record JAUMHL010000011.1, read on the forward strand.
GACTGAGGATATCATATTAATTAAAACTTAAAGTATAGTACTACAGTTTGTCCATACTGTAGCTCATTTAAATAAATTCTGCATATGTATGGACTCTGACATATATAATGATATTCCACAGAACAGAGTTCTGTTTTATCACCATTATGCTGCATTGGGTTGGTTTGTAAAATGACCAAGTCAGCAGAGGGTAAAACATATGGAACTGGATTGTGTCAGTCACTGTCTGTATGAGAGCTCGGTGCCCCAGTTGTGTGGTGTCTGATCTGTGTCGTGACAGCTCAATCCAATTGGAAAAGGGATTACTGCTTGGGATCGAGGGAAATGGAAATAATATGACTTTTATTGCTCTGCAGCAGAATGGAAATGAACACTGCATGCCTGAAGTGTGGGAATGAACAGTGGTTAGGAGATGCTGCCAGTTTTTAATAAGAACACAGGCTTTTGTGCAGTTGAATCACAACTGTCTGCCAGACTGGGAGCAGGAGGAAAGATACTTGCTGTCTTTTTCCAACGTGTCTTTGTTTACATTGTCTGTATGTCCTACACCTGCTATTGTCAGGTTTTGGCTCCAGCTTTCTTCCGAAGGAGGAGAGTGTGACTGCAGCTCCAGAGGTAGAGGTAATCAAGGACTACCAAGCAAGCAGTCAGGTTAGTTTTATTTTGTCCAAAAGTTTAAAAATAAATCTTTTTCCATCATTTATACACCTTGCAGTGTCTAAGGTCCAACATAGCGCATCTCAGATTCACATACAGTCCCCTCCAAAAATATTGGAACGGCAAAGGCAGTTCTCTTGGTTTTGCTGTACACTGTCACCTAGTGTTTGCTCAGGGGGGATTGGGTTGGGTCTATATAATTCTGTAAGACCTCACTGTGTAAAGTGCCTTGAGATGATCAAACTGAATTTAATTGAATCGAAGATATTTGGGTTTACAATAAAAAGATGAATATGAGATGAAAGTTTAAAATTTGATAGTATTTACATCTAGAAACAGTAAACAACATAGAATACAACACATTTTCTATCAGGTGACCCAAAGTTTGAGAGATCAAAAGTACTGGAACTGTAAGTAAAATTAAAGTGAATAAAACTTGATATGCTTTTCCAGCCTTGTGTAACACAGAGTTTACAGCTCAACAGAATCATCTGATGTGATGCCAATTTCCTGCAGGTTTTCCATGAGTGTTTCCTGAATCCCTGTCAGAATAAGGGAACATGTGAGGAGGTTGGTGCAGGATATGTCTGCACCTGCATGCCTGGGTTCACAGGTAAACTAGCTCAGTAAGAGTTTTTTTAAATTTTAGTTTAGTTTTTTGATTACTTTCAAGCATTCAGTGTGGAAAATTGTAAGAGTTGTAAGAACTACATCTGGAAAGAATCAATCATCATTAATCAGCATATCAACCATGAACAACATGAAGTTGTTATCACAGTTTGTTAAACACTTACTTCTAAGCGTGCTCTTAAATTAGTTATCTGTGCACATGTATTATTAAGACAGAACACACCTCCCTGCAGTTTTTGAACATGTTGTTAACGCATGTACAGAATGCCGATGTCTGATCCTTGTAGGACTAGTAGGTCATAAGACATCACAGACTTGTTGATGATCTGGATATATTAGTTTGTTTATCACCTTATGTTTGGTTGATACTTTCAGCAGGTTAATCATCAAGACTTTATTATGCGTTAGACCTGTTGTAACAGGGTTTGAAGTTAAATTACCCATGATTACTTCTTAAAGTTACCTTTTTTTTAGTGATTGGATTAAAACTGACACATTTAATGTACTTACCACATACATTCATTGAACACATTTTGCGTCATGTTCTCTGTCATCATCTTTCCCTCAGTGTGAGTGTTTGATTTTTGTACCACCAAACATCGTCTTCACCACAGTTGTGTTGTTGTGACTTTGTTATGTGTATTTAATACTGCCTCCAATATTTCTTCCTCAGGTGCCAAGTGTGAGGTCGATATAGATGAGTGTGACTCTGCTCCGTGCCAGAATGGAGGCCTTTGTAAAGATGGGATGGGAGACTACCAGTGTCAGTGCAAGCCTGGATTTTTAGGTCAGGATTTTTATGAGAGCATTTGGGAACCAAATTTTTAGTTGATGATACAGATAAAGAGTTTTACAGTTGTGATTTGCTCAAAATGAGAAACTTGTGTCGTGTCATTCATATGATTTGAAATGTTTTTAGTACTGTATGGCCAGTTTATCTGATCATTTGATCATTTGATCAGAATAAAAACAAACTCTTCCTGTGATAACAGTAACAATGAGCAAATATTATCTCTGCAATTACAGAATAAAGTTATGTGGTTTTGTTGTCTCTAATCCAAGGAATAAATATCTGCTTCATGGTACACCACAGAAATTTAATTTATAATATTTAATAGTGAGCTGTGTATTGATGGTAATGCACTTAACCACATTATTGCACTATTGATTATTTCACCTTCTCCTTGATTGTTTCAGGGTCTCTGTGTGAGGCAGAGGTGAATGAGTGCATCTCCTCCCCCTGTCTGAATGAAGGTGTGTGTGTGGACGAGGTCAACAAGTTCACCTGCAGTTGTGCCAACGGCTTCACAGGTTAGTTAACAGGAGAATATTACAATTTCATTCTGGATATTAGTTTGACTGCTGATTTTGTCATGGAACATTTATTGTTATTGTGTATGTTTCGTGTGAAAATAAAATGTGTTTTAGCTCCAAAGGAAGTGGTAAAAACTGTGATATATTGATATTGATATATACTTTCTTATTCGCATTTCTGCAGGACCTCGTTGTGAGCTGGAAATAAATGAGTGCCTTTCCAACCCTTGTCTGAACGGAGGTGTGTGTGAGGACTTAACTGGTGGTTACACCTGCAATTGTGCTGTGGGTTTCTCAGGGGATCACTGTGAAGTCAACATAGATGAATGTTATAGCGCCCCCTGTCTGAATGGAGGCTCGTGTCTGGATGCCATTAACAATTTCAGGTAATAAAGATTCTGCTAGAACAAATCAGATTAACTGGTAAAATCAAATGTGATTAACAATATAGAGAAATCAGATTCTAATAGCAACAAAATACAGTGTTATTGTTCCTGTTTTCTGTCCCGTGGTGCACTGTCTCTGCTGTACCTGTCCCAGGTGTCAGTGTGTGGAGGGCTACCAAGGACGGTTGTGTGAGGTGGATGTGGATGAGTGCGATCCCAACCCCTGTGTGAACGGGGCCAGCTGTCTGGACGGTCTGGGGTCCTACACCTGCCGCTGCCTCCCTGGGTTCAACGGAACCAGGTGTGAGACAGGTACTATAGGACAGATGACACATCACCATGTCAACTCCAAATGAGGTAGACGGGGAAGAAGACAATGAAAATGTTATCCATCTGTCAGTTAAATCTGGCTGTAGATTTCCATTCATGCACAGCTAATGGCTTCCCTGATCGTCTAGTGGTTAGGATTCGGCGCTCTCACCGGTCCGGGTTTGATTGAGATACAATTTAGTTTACTGGAAATACACCTGAGGCTCCTGATCCCCAAGTTGGCAACTGATCTAATTCAAATTCAAATTTTATTTATCACATACATAACCATACGCAGTACGATAAGCAGTGAAATGTGAATTACTCTTCAATATAAAACATAAACCACAATTTTTATTGATAATTTAATGAATTAAATTAGGAACAAGAACAGTCTGAACAGGCTGAAAGGCTGAAGGAGAACAAGTTTATGAAACAAGTTCAATTTAATTAAATTAAAGCAATTATTTTATACACTGAATAAATATATAAATGGTTTTCTGTCCTGTCAGAGATGTCCTCGGCCTTCAATCTGGACTTTGAGGTGTCGGGTATCCATGGTTACGTAATGATGGACGGAGTGATGCCAGCATTGACTGAGATCACCTGCACCTTCTGGATGAAGTCATCAGACACAACCAACTATGGCACACCTGTCTCTTACGCTGTGGAAGGCAGCGACAACGCTTTTCTTCTGATAGATTACAATGGGTCAGTTACATACCAAGAACTAAGAGACTATACATGCGTCAAGTGCATTCAGTACTTCTCCTTCTTCTATCTTCTTTATTTATGCTTTTATGTTTTATTTGTGTTTTACTTATTTGGCTATCCTAATGTCGTCTTTCTCTTTGCATTAATTGCATTTTATTCTTCGTCCCGTTGCTCTTCCTCCCCACAGGTGGGTGTTGTATGTGAACGGTAAGGAGCGGATCACAGACTGCCCTGCAGTGAATACGGGTCACTGGTACCACATTGGAGTGTCCTGGAGGAGCTGGGATGGTGACTGGAGGATCTACATCAATGGGAAGCCCTCAGACGGAGGCAAAGGCCTGTCAGTCGGCACCACTATCCCAGGTGTAGTGCTATCCTCATCCTAGTTAACTTACAACAATGATGGATGTCTTCTACAGTGCGAGATTCCTCGTATTTTTATACAGACACAGTAACCCTGTAGACGTGGAGAATAATCTCTCAGTGAGTTGTGGTTAACCTCTGACATGTGTCCTGCAGGTGGTGGGGCACTGGTATTAGGTCAGGATCAGGACCAGAGGGGTGAAGGCTTCAACCCTGTTGAGTCCTTTGTTGGCTCCATCAGCCAACTCAACATCTGGGATCGTGTTCTCACGCCACAGCAGGTAAACAGGAAAAATGCTTCACTGTACTGTATTTGTATCTCTGCATGATTCAATAAGTGTCACTTTTAGCTCCGCACATGTGAGGTATAACAAACACAGAATTTCACTAGTTTCTTTTTCTATGGCCGTTCTGTTAGGTTAAGGTTCTGGCCAGCAGCTGTCCTGCCTCGCATGTGACCCACAGGGGTAATGTCCTTGCCTGGCCAGACTTTCTCAACGGGGCGATCGGCCGAGTCAAAGTAAATCTCAACAGCATTTTCTGTGCAGGTAAGGAAACTTTACAAATATTATCAGTATATTAAATTAAATAATTACCTTTTTGAAATAGATTTATGTTGTTTTAGTGTTTTGTTTTAGTTAGTAAACATTAGAAGAATACTTCACTGTGTGCAGCTCTAAGCTTTTCTGTTTACACGTTAACTAACTCCATCATTTCTATTTCTCCAGACTGTCCCAAGCTGGAAAATGCAGTGCCCCACCTGCACACTTCCACTGTGGAAGTGAGTCCTGGTACTCAGGTCCAGCTGTCCTGTGATCCTGGTTTCTATCTGGTGGGGGAGCCAGTGCTGCAGTGCCAAAATAAAGGAGAGTGGAGCCATTCCTTGCCCAGCTGTGAACGTAAGGCAAAGCCATGAACTGCATGTTGATTTACAGTATGAATTACCAGTAGTCATAGTCATTTTTTTGCCTGTTTCTGATTTGGAGCTCTATTATCTGGATGTTTGTAAAGCAATTTTAAAGAGGAAAACAGTATAAATATGTGTCTCGGTTTGTTGTATTTTCGTTATTTTATGTTAATACTGGTTGAGACACAGTCTAACATTTTTCCGGTCATTGTCAAATACATGAATAAATGAAATAACTATAGATAAAAAGCCTTGACAAGCGAGATCATGTGTGTGTTACAGGCATGTCCTGTGGAGCTCCACGTCCTCTGGAGAATGGCTTATTTCATGGAACAGACTTTTATGCTGGGAGCTCTGTGGTCTATCAGTGTAATGTTGGATTTTACCTGCTGGGAGATGCCAAGGTGCACTGCTCCAACAGTGGCAAGTGGGGAGGAAATCCACCAGCTTGTCTCGGTACTTTGTCACATTATGCTGTATATCCAGAAGGCCTAAACACATCACGTGGATTTCATATCAGTGATATAGTTACAGTATTGAGGTTATTGTGTGTTTTATGTATTTGTTTGCATTTGTCTGTGTGTGTGTGTGTGTGTGTTCAGATGTGGATGAGTGTGCTCTGGGATCTGATTGTGATAATCATGCCAGCTGTCAGAACACAGACGGCTCCTACACCTGCACCTGTGTTCACCCATACAGTGGAGACGGCAAAAACTGCACAGGTAGGACAGCCCACAAGCATTTTAATTGATGTCCTTATAATATATAATAAAGTCTATGATCCAAGTAGCAAAAATATATTTTTTCGACAGTAAACATTTTCTACATGTTGGAATTTGTGCTCAATGCAACACTTTCTGAATAATTTGAACGGTCCTCATATAAACCAATTTAAGCAGTTGTGTCCTTATGTGTTTGTGTTCCCAACAGATCCTGTGAAGTGCGAGAACCCTGGGTCTCCAGAGTTTGGTCACAGAGATGGCAGCAACTTCCTGATGGGCAACGAGGTTGTGTTTGGCTGCGAGAATGGCTATGAACTGGTTGGCTCGTCTCGACTCCACTGCCTGGAGACAGGGAACTGGGATAATCCTGTCCCATACTGCAGAGGTGAGGGGTTCAGTGATCAAGTCATGCCATTACAATGAGTGTGTATATTACCTTTAGCTCTTGAATTGAGATGAATTGCTTTATAAGAACATGTGGGTAAATATTAAAAATAACTTAGATAGACACACACATGAAGGTTAAAATGGTACATATTTAGTTTTTCTAACAGGCTGTCTCTTACCACAAGAGGGGAGCATTTTCCTTCTTTGAGAAAATGAAATGAAAAGGTTTCCAGAAAAGAGGCTTGTCAATAAATTTCATGGAAAAACCAAAACCAGTCATTTCTTAAATACTGCCTTTGTACCTAAAGCCTGATATGTATTATCTCTCTGCACTTTTGTTATCCAGAAACTTTTAAAAACACATTACTTGACCACAGTGTTGCACTTTATGACACATTCCTTCATTGGTCTTTATTTAGAGTTATTTCTGTACAGTATACAACCATCAAAATACAGTGATTGTTTTGTTTTTTTGCTGTGCACGGTGCCTCACATATGACAAACTGATAATAAAACAGAACTAATATGAACAGTTAAATAATTTAAAGAGTAATGAGGGTGGCCATTAGGCTGCTCTTTATTCCATATGATGAAAGAGCTTCCTAGTCATTGCATTTAGTTAGAAACAGGTATAATACTAAATAAAACCAATGAAACTGCACAGGTATAATCACAATTTTTCTTGTTATGCAGATAAATGATTGACTTGAAACACAGAGATGTAGTGTATATGTACACACGCATGACACTTAAAGACACAAATACAGTACATATGCATGTACGTTTTCCACATTATGCAGTGTGCCTGGCAGAAACTGAAGAGTTGATTGTATATGCAGCTGTCTTTTTGTCTTCCACTGTGCAGCAGGCTGAAAGGCCTGACGACCACACCACCTCTAATCTGGCTCTAAGCCACATTCTTCCTGTAGAGATGGAGAAACTGACTTACTCAGCAATCAGCCTATTGACTGTTATACTAAACGTGAAGTGATTATAGTAATACTGGAAGTGAAGCTAACATTTGTGATGTTTTCCTGTGTTACAAATAACACAAGTTAAATTACTTATGCAATAGAGAGCACAATTGTTCATCACGGCTGATTAACATAAAAAAAAGTTGGAAAACGTTCATCTTCCATTGTTGTTAATAAGCAGAAAGACCCACAAACAAGCAGCAACTCAATCAATCAATCAATCAATCATTTATTTATATAGCGCTTTACAACACTAAAAGTGACCAAGGCGCTTCACAGTCAAAAATAAAAATATAAAAGTAGGAGGTAAAGTAAAAACTGGGTGAAATAAAAACAGAATACGGTGTCACGGAAACAATATCATACACTACAACAAATATAAAAACACAATACATAAAACACAATAAAACGTCACAAGACACAGCATGGAGTACAGAGTAAAATGTCAGCCTCAACTAAATATTAAAGGCTTTCCGAAATAAATAAGTCTTGAGTTTCGATTTAAAAAGGTCGTGGTCAGAAATGGTATGAATCTCAGGGGGTAGTTTGTTCTAGAGACTAGGTGCAGCTACAGAGAACGCTCTATCTCCCCATTGTTTGTATTTAGATATTGGAACTTCTAATAGAAGTTGGTCAGCTGATCTTAGATGAGCTGAAGGTGACTGCAGTAAAGGCCTGGCAAAGCATCTCCTGGGAGAAAACTCAGAATTTGTTGATGTCCATGTGCTCCAGACTTTGCTTGAAATATCTGTAATTCCTTTAATGGTAAATGCCATATTTTTGTGAAACGTCTTAAAATACAGCTGAAAGTCTACACTTTAATCACTTCTTGATTGTTTTGTTTCAAATCCATTGTGGTGGATTTGGTAATCATAAACTCAGCTATTGTCCAAATACTTCTGGACCCAACTGTAAATCCTTTACCAAAATCTAATCTGCCTTTCATCAGTAACAATCACAGGCACCTATAAATGTTCCTTTCCTCATAGAAATGTGTGTAGAGGTCCTTAAGCTAAAGTTGTTTTAGGTTTCAGTGAAATGTTAAAAAATCAATAATAGAGAAATTTCTAATAATCTCGTTTGTGTTGCCTGTGTTGTGATAGCCCTCTCCTGCCCAACACCAACTGTTCCAGAGAACTCCATCATGAAGGGGAACAACTTCACCTATGGAAGCAAGGTGACTTTCAGGTATCATTTACATCATCATCATTATCATCATTATGTACTACAACATTATGTAGTAATGTTGACGTGAGAAAAGCAAAACATTAGCTATCAGAAATGTTAGAAATGAGCAGTATGGACCTTCTTGGTGATATTTATATCTCACTCGGTTTTCTTCCTCAGCTGTATGAAGGGCTTCCTGCCTCAGATTCCCTATGAGTTCCAGTGTCTCGCTAGTCTAAGGTGGAGTGGGACACCACCTTTATGTCACCCAGTGACCTGCGGAGGGCCTCCGACTGTTGAGAACGCAGACTACACCCTCAACACAAACGCATACCTGTCCACTGTCATATATACCTGTGCTGAAGGGTACAGGTATGGATAACATACAGTTTGTCAGTTGTCCACTCTCTCTTTTGATAGTGTTTAATTCATGCTGAATAGAAGCAAAGTTATTATGCCACAGTAATAAAAACAAATCCCTCACTGTGCTGTGAACTATAAAACAAGAAACCAAATTATATTTAACTACAAAAGTTATGAAATATGAAATAAAATATTTCAGTCATCAGTGAGTTTTTCAATAACTGAAATAGTTTTATCTTAGAGTCCAAGTGAAATCTGATCCGTGTAAGCACAGTGAAGCTGGATCCTCCAGTGACATTATGAACTCTGTATGATGCAGTGTCAGTATCTATATGTTTTCTGTTGTGGAAATTTGTCTTCCTATTTTCATTTATCCATTTTCAGCAGCCATGATTTGTATATGTCTGAGATGTTATAATTGTATTAGTGTGAGTGTGAGAAGTAACTAATATGTTGGTGTGAAGACCACAGGGCTCCATGGATGTTGTCTGTGAAGCGACAGGGGAGTGGAGCAGGCCCATTGGCCACTGTGCAAGGGTCCTATGCAGCGAGCCCCCGGCCCTGAGAGATGCTGTGACTGTAGGGGATAACTATGAACTGGGAAACAAGGTGCACTATGTCTGCAAAGAAGGGTAAATGTGGTTGAAGTCTACTCTGTTATTATTTTGTTCTTACCCAGTTGAAATTGAAACTGTAGTTTTTTAATGAGGAGAAATTTGTCTTCTGGTTTTGATCCTGGACCATCATGGATATGTAAGACATGCAGCCTTGAATGAATGTAAAAAGAAACGTGGGAAATGTCATTAGAGCACAATTGTGTGCAAAGGTTTAGGCACTGAATGTTATGTGATCTTTTCAAAAATAATGCCGCAAATAGTTTTTAGAAATTAAGATCATACAGTGTGCATTAAAATGAAATATACCTAAATCAAATAAACTTTTGATGCAGCCAACCACCTCAGCCTTTAAAACCACTTCTCAGTTTTTCAAGGTACTTGGTAGGTAGGTACTTGGAACACTATCTGTTGCATGACTGACTCCTTGTTGTTGTTGCTGAAGAAGAAGTTTTTTTATGACTCTGGTTATGTGTTTAGGGCTTATTGTCATGCTGCAGAATTAATTTAGGACTGGTCAGATGTCAATTTTGTGGTGTTGTGTAATGTAAGAATCTAGAATTTAAGTGCCATAAAGTGCTATATGTGTGATATATCAAAATAATTTAAGAGAGTAAGAAAAGAAACCATGTTTGATAACTAGCTCACTCACTTACATACTTTGTTAAATTAAAGTTGTATTGGTCATTAATTTATCAAAATGTATGATTATTTTATATTTGCAGCAAGGATGTACTTACAGACTGATATCTGATGATGTCTTGTGACATCTGTTTGCCTTTGCTAAACATTTTTGGTCTCCTCCATCTGCAGCTACACTTTGATTGGCCCAGAGACAAGAGAATGTCTGCCAAGTGGCCAATGGAGTGACAGCTCTGCTCAGTGCGTCCCTCGCTCCTGTGGTCCCCCCCCTGACATCGACCACGCTGAGCCTTTTGAAAGTCACCAGCTATATGGAGATACTGCTAACTATTATTGCACTGATGGATACACTGCTGGCAACAACACCAAGATGGTGTGTAATGCTCAGGGTGCGTGGGCGCCTCCTGATGGCATGCAGGCACCTCGCTGCATTGCAAACTTCTGCCTACGTCCACCTGACTTACCTCATGCAATTTTAGATTCTGTCAACAAACCCAAATATGCCAGCAACTCTGAAGTGAGCTATAAATGTGAGGAGGGTTTCATGCTCAACACCACAGCCACGCTGAGATGTCGGATGGGTGGTGAATGGGAGCCTTCGCCTTATGATATCAGCTGTGTACCAGTGAGATGCTCCACCCCTGAGAGCACTGACAGGGGCTATGTGAGTGGAAATAACTACAGTTTTGGAGCTATGGTGGCGTACAGCTGCTACACAGGCTTCATGATCCGAGGGGAGAAGAGGAGGACCTGCAAGGCAAACGGAGAATGGGGAGGAGCTCTGCCTACCTGTGTACCTGTCTCCTGTCCCCCTCCTCCTAAACCTGACAATGGACAGGTTAGTCAAAACACCAGAATTAATACAGACTATAGACATTAATTATTCTTATAAAAGAGGGAGTTAGCTTCTTTGCCCTTCCAAAGGTACTGCCTACAGTAACCAGATATTTTCCCTGTTACATATGGCTGGGTGTTGATTCAGTATTATCAAATATTTTTGAGCAAAACTGGATTGTGATGGTACAGTCGCATCCATATTAAGTTTTTACAAATTTGCAAAACTGTCTTTAGGCTGAATTGTTGTTAAATTTTATTATATTATATAGTTATTTTTTTAACTTATATGTTAGCTAACTCATTCCAATGAAATGCTAAGTACATTCAGATAACTGCCTCTGAACTTAGTTTTTACTTTAATTGCCTCAAAATTTGATATTTGTTTTTAGGAAATGTTCTAGATATTATTATGAAGTTACCAATACTTACTTTCCTCCACCTATAACTAATAGACACTTTTTCATATTACAAATTTGTTACATAGTTAACTATACGCATGTTTAAATGATGTATCCCTCTGTTTGTCCCTCCCAGGTCAGAGGTCGATTAACCTTCAATAGCAAGATCACATATGCCTGTAACCCAGGCTACAGATTGGTTGGTCGCCCAGATCGTGTTTGTCAAGCCAATCGCCAGTGGTCCAACAGTGATCCTCCCACCTGTGTCATTTTGACCTGTGATCCTCCTCCCAACATCATCCACGGACATTACAGAGGCTCTGAGTTCCAGGTGGGCCAAAAAGTGGAGTATGTCTGTGATGAGGGCTATGAACTGATCGGGGATACCATCTGGACCTGTCTGAAGTATGGAAAATGGGATAAGACACGACGTCCACGCTGCTCCCCTGTGCAGTGTCCAGAGCCACCACTGGAGGAGAACCACCTGGTCCTGAAGGGCCTGGACTCTGAGTCTGGAACAGTGGAATTATCCTGTGAGGACGGCTACATCCTTGAGGGGCCTCGGATCCTCCGTTGCACCCCATCTCAGGAATGGAATGATACTTTCCCAGTTTGCAAGCAAGTGTTTTGTGGCCCACAGCCTGAAGTGTCGTTTGGTAGTCCTGTCGTGTCCTCTGTCCTCTTTCCTTTTGGCTCAGTGGCGACCTACACATGCATGGATGGCTTCACATTGAAAAAAGAAGGCTCTGTGTCTTGTCTAGCCAGTGGACATTGGAGCAGTCCTTACCCAGAGTGTATCCCAGTTGAATGCCCTCAGCCTGTGGAGATTTCTAATGGTATTGTTGATGTCCAGGGTCTGATGTACCTCAGCAAAGCTCTGTACAGCTGTAAGACTGGATATAATTTAGTGGGGAACTCTACTGTGCTCTGTGGAGAGAAGGGGCTCTGGATTGGAGGGGTGCCTTCTTGCCGTCCAGTTGAATGTTCCATCCCTAAACAGATATCCAATGGAAAAGTGGTTTATACGAAACTGCAGTTTGGACACAGTGCCACCTTCTCCTGCCGTCGTGGTTACCGTCTTCAAGGCCCAGAGACTCTGAGGTGTCTGGCCAGTGGAGTTTGGGATGTTGCACCACCTGCTTGCATGCAGATATCCTGCACCCCACCTCAACCCATTGATAATGGTTTTGTAGAAGGCCAGGATCATAGTTTTGGTGTCACTATTTTCTATAGCTGTTTTCCTGGTTTCCAGCTAGTAGGCCAGGATCATCTGACCTGTGAAGAGTTTGGGTGGTCTAGTTCTGTTCCTGTCTGCGTCCCCTCGGACTGCGGCTTACCTCCTCACATAGACTTTGGGGAATATGTTAGGGTGATCGAGTGGGGAGGAGGCTCTGTTACAACTTCTAAAGACACTGGAACATTAGCCTCAGCAATGGACTTGAGCTTCCTTCATGGGACATTGATTGAGTACCGTTGCAATAAAGGTTATGACATTACAAGCTACACAATGTTAGTGTGTCAGGAGGATGGGGGTTGGAATGGGACGGCTCCATCTTGTGTCCCAGCAGAATGTGAGACACCATCCAATCCAGATCATGGTTGGTTGAATGTGACTGATACCTCTGTCGGCAGTATTGTGAAGTATAGTTGTGAAGAAGGTTATGTGCTAGAGGGGGAGCCTGTGAGAGAGTGTGTCTCAGGTCGACTGTGGACTAATGACGCCCCAATTTGTCGGCCTGTTTCCTGTGGCGATCCAGGTGCTGTTGATAATGGCACAACTCATGGTGGTGCTTTTGTGTATCCTAAGGTCTTGCACTATGAGTGTAGTCCTGGGTTTGTCTTAAAGGGTAGTGACACAATTGCCTGCCAGGCAGATGGAAAGTGGAATGGGCAGAAGCCGCAGTGTGAACCAGTGTCTTGTGGTCCTCCTAGAGTTCCCAATGAAATTACTTTTAAAGGAGAGGTGTACACTTATAGTAATGAGATAGAATTGCACTGTCAGCCTGGTTTCGTCTTACAAGGGAAATCTGTCAGTGTTTGCCAGGCTGATGGCACCTGGAGCCACAAGTCTCTTACCTGTGTACCTGCCTATTGTGAAAATCCATCACCTATACCCAATGGACGTGTGCTGGGATCAGAGTTTGACTTTAACAGCAAGATAAACTATGAGTGTGATGAGGGATACACACTCAATGGAGACTCCACACGTGTCTGTCAGTCAGATGGACATTGGAACAAACCAGAACCTCGCTGTGACATCGTCAATTGTGATCCACCTGAAGACATCAGTCATGGCTTCCTGAACGGCTCCAGCTTCAATTATGATGACGTGGTGGAGTATGTCTGCTTCGATGGCTATGAGGTAGTTGGAGATCCCATCCTGCGATGTTCCGCCCAAGGCCTCTGGGTGGGCACCGTGCCTCACTGCAGGCCATGCACCTGTCCACTCCCTGTGGTAAAATTTGGGGTGGTTGTGGGTCGTGACCATACCTGTGGGGATCACGTGCTTTTCCAATGTAATGACGGCTACAAGCTGCTTGGTCCCTCTGAGGCGGTCTGTGAAAAAGGAGGGGTGTGGAGCCCTGGAGTGCCTGTGTGTGGTCGAGGGAGGTGCACTGTCGCCCCGCCTACAGTTCCTAATGCTGTCCTGCAGGGCGGCAGTGCCACTTTCCCAGACACTGTTATGTACAGGTGCCGGCCTGGCTACCAGCCAAAGGGGTTCCCACACCTCTCCTGTGGAAGAGATGGCAAGTGGGGGGAACCTAGGATCAGCTGTGTGCCTGTGAGTTGTGGAAAACCTCCAGCTGTAGCCCATGCTCAGATGGTCGGAGATACCTTCACCTTCCCAAACCAAATCACATACAGGTAAATAGTGTAAAAATGTATTTGTGTCTTTTCTGATAAATACCACATATTTTTTTGTGTTGTTCATTTTATTAAATAGGTGTGAAATTAGAGTGTGCAACTGTTACAGTTTCAATTGATTCATCCCAAATAAATGCTAAACTATTGTAATGACATGTTTAAACTGTTCTTTCATGGATATTTCTCTGCAAATTGGCTCAAATGCAAGACAGGTAAGTAAATTCAAATGGGTAAAAAATTATTAGAAACTTACTAACTTATGTTGGATTTTTTTTGACTTATGTAAAGATTATATCAAAGTTTAACCCCCTTGCGGTTGACAAAATTTTCATGTATGTCTCCCTTTTTTTAAGATAATGTTTTAGCATTTTAGCCTTGATTTGATTGTTTGCAAGTAGAGAGGCAGATAGGAAACATGGGGAGAGAGAGAGAGCGTGACATGTAACAAAGGTCCCCAGCCAGATTCGAACCAGGGAGATTGTTGTTACATGGCATGTGCACGAACCATTAGGCTACCAGTGCACTCCTGCTGACCTCTTTTTTTTAACTTCTTGTTGTCCAGGTGTGATGATGGATACGAACAAGCCGCACAGACAGCTTCTCTGTCCTGCCAGAGTGATGGTACATGGTCCAAACATAGCATTCGATGCCGCCCCACACCCTGCCGACTGCCCACCAGCTTGTCCATCCCCCATTTGGTGATCACTGGGAAGGAGCTCTCCCCTCTTGGGGGAACCATCAGCCTCTCCTGCCCTCCTGGCTTCTACCTACAGGGGCCAGGAAAAGCAGAGTGTCAGGTACTGTAGGAAACGTGTTGGTCAATGATTTGAAGTTTCTTTTTTTTCTTTTTTTTATATCTTATAGTGACTTCCTGGTTAAATAATTGTTAACAACAAGATGTTTTAGTCGGTATTTGCATGCAAAGATGATGTGACCTGCATTTTAAGTAATATGGCTTTCTTGTTGATGACAACCTGGTTAGAGATTTAGAGAAGTGTAGATGTGAAATGTCTCAATCACATCAGTGTCACTGTCTGTTTAACTATAGTATTTTAAAAAATGTGCATCATTACCGGGATCCAAATAGGTAGCCATTACAGGTTTGCACTGAAGAAATTCCTCTAAAGCTGCAACATTTAACACATCTCTGATGACATCTGATTAATGTAGTACTTTCCTGTTTGGTTTTTGTGGTGTGCGTGATAAGCTGGGTGGAAGCTGGGCTCCAAGCCTCTCTACAGTTTTCTGTGAGCTGGTGGTGTGTGAGAAACCGCCACCTGTTGATTATGGTGTCATAGAGGGGGACAGCTACAACTATGGAGACTTTGTCATGCACTCATGCCTGCCTGGCTTTGACTTGAAGGTACTGCTACATTTTATTTAGCAGATGTAAGAAAAACTGACTTAACCAGCTTGAAAAAGCTGACTTTAATACAAAAATGTGAATATTGGAAAGCATTTTTGTTTTCTGTGCAACTGACAAACCATTTTGTTTGCTTGTTTTTTGTGTTATTGTTTTAAAAAAATTGATGTCATTTGTGTTTAGTAGAGCCTACAGAAAGTGTATCTTACTTCCTGTATTACAGAAGTCTTTCTCTCCTGTACTGCAACAGTCTGCCCACACTGAACTATACACAAAGTGTCACATGATTTCTCCTCATCGGTCATTAGGAGTTTGTTGTTACAAATCAAACTGAAGGAGCTGACTCACTCTATTTCTGCTACACTGATACCCACTGATATGCTGCCCTCTTCAATGTTAATATTGCAATGAGTGGCTTTTAAAGCACTGCTGACATTATATAAATAAATAAATAAAAGGTTTTCTGATTCTGCTATTGCTGCAAATCAATACAGGCTACACTTTGCTCTGCTTAGGTCGTCTGCTATTGTTTAAGTTTACACTTTGTTCTCTATGATACAGGGCGACTCTGTCCAGACCTGCCAGGGAGATGGAACATGGAGCGGCACCCAGCCAGTTTGTGTCGGTGGGTTTGTGTACAAATGAAACACATTGGGAGATGTCTTTAACGTACGTAATATAATATGCCAATAAACTGGCTAGGTCACTCCTGAAAACACAAATTCTCAGTTGTTTTCATTTTGTTAGTGCAAAATTGTATTTGTGCAGAGGAGGAAATGAAAAGCAGACTAGCTAAAATAGTGGAAAAACCAGTGGTTTTAATGTTGTGACTGATCGGTGTAAATCAACACCACCACACCTCTGACACTTTGTCTGTCTCCTCAGGACAGTCCTGTGGGCCTCCTCCCACAGTAAAAAATGCACAGGTCCAGGTGACAGGAGACACTTATCTACATAATGCCAGTTATGTGTGTAATGTTGGGCTCCAGCTGATTGGCCCAAAGACACTCATCTGTCTGGCCAATGGCACGTGGAGCCTGCCAGCTCCTACATGTGAAGGTATGAAGGACAGCCAGAAAGAGAAATCTTGTGATATAGGAAGAAATATAAGCACTTTGAATAAGTACAGAAAGAATTGAGTAGCTTGCCAATATAACAGACCATAAAATTTCTTTTGTGTCAGCAGCCAGGGGTTGTGAGAGTCCAAAACAAATGCTGCACGGTAAAGTGCAAGAACACCACCTGAACACGGGGCGTGCTGTGGAGTTTCAGTGTGATAAAGGCTACGACCTGGTGGGAGATCCTGTAGTAGTGTGCATGGGGGGCAACACCTGGAGCTCCACTTTCCCCACCTGCCAACGTGAGAAATGTTTTTCTTACACAAACAGTTACAGGGAAACACACAGCAAAAACTTAACTGTGGCAACATAAATGAAATAATTTCTTACTACTTACTGAATTAGTATGCCTGGATTACTATTATGTTTGAGTTGCTTTTTGAAAGTTGACTTATTTCTCCTCACTTCACTTTTTGATTTTGACACCCAGCTCAAAATTCTTGGCAAGAGTTTCTTCATCTGTTTCATAATATAGACTGTGACAAGAGGTCAGTGAGTCAGACCTCTTCCTTCTTCTCCTCATCAGTCAATAGGAGTTGAGGAGAAGTTAGAATAAAAGCAGTTCATGGAATAGACATTTTTAAATCTGTCAGTGACAATTTATTTTGACAGAAGATATAGTATATTGGAAATTAGTTTGTAATAATGGTTTTAGTAAATTTCCAAGCAAATGTGGCAAATATTTTCTTGTTACAGCACCTCAAATGTAATGATTTACTGTTACAGATATTATTGAATACTTTTGGATTTTTGGACTGTTAGTCAGTCAAAATAAGCATCAGTGTGGGATCTAAGAAACTAAATGGCATCTCAGTTGTTGTGTGCACTGTTGTAAAGCAAGTGGAAATTAGAACATACTGTACAATTTAATGTAATTCAGTCTCGTCCCAGCATTGAATGCAATCTATGAAACAAATAATGTTCAAATTTGGTTGTGACTATATACAGACTTAACAGTACTGTACAGTAATTTTGAGGCTGAACACACCTGAACCAGGTAATCAGCAGATAGTTGGAAAACATGCTGCACAGTGGCGTTTGAGGACCAGGATTTGACACCCCTTGTCTCTTACATTATTATTCCTCTCTGACTCTTAGCAACTAACTTAGCCATGTTAGGACCAGATTACATATTGTTGTTTCCGTCGTAGAGTTTTAAGAAATAATGCTTTTTTGTTTCTAAGAGATATGCAGCGTCAAGTGGATAAAAACATGAGCTAGTCAGAAAGTAATGCATAATTTTCATCCCTCACAGCGAAGTCTTGCCCGACTCCTCCAGGCTGGAGAGATGGCAGTAGCGGGAACAGATCCCAGCGGACGTTTCATGTTGGTCAGTCAGTCCGTGTCACCTGTCCTAAAGGTCAGCAGGTGAAAGACAGCGGCACCATTACCTGCAGGCCAGACCAGACCTGGACGCCCATCAGCTCTGTGTGTGAAAGTAGGTGTAAAAACTCTATTTGACCCATTTGTGAATAAAGTGTATATTTCATGAGCCATTAAAGTTTGTACTTTGTCAAAGCAGGAAGCATCTGTTTGATAGATTCTCTTTGTTTGAAACATGTATTTGTGTAAAGTCAGGTAAACGGACGGCGCTATCGTATTAGAACAAGGGTTCTCAGTGACTTCAAAACTACAAGCATGAAGATTTTCCATTTTGATGCTAATATTTTAAAGAAATGTCTTCAGTTAAAGTAGTAGATCAACAGCTGCTAATATATTGTGTATGGTTTACGTCAAGGAGGATAAAAACCCACACCGATTCACAATATTGTTGTATTAGTCTTATTTACAGTAATTTAATGCATGTTGTTTACTTTTTAAAAATGTATCACTCTTTATTTATTATTGATGTTATAATAATATAATAAGATTGGTGTTTAGTGTTCAGTAAAATGTCCAACTTCAGTACATATCTTTGCCACAGTTTCTCTTTCTCCTACCTAAATTTTATGATTATTAACAGAAATGTTAAGTGTTGTCTGGTAATAGTTGTCCCTTTTATGTTTTGTTTTGGAGAAATCAGCAATCTAATTTCAGGACTCCAGATATTAAATCGTGACTTAGTTAATTAGATAATCAAGTTTTTAAAATAGCATGGATTTGATCTTGCACACCTCTGCATGCTTCTATTGTAGGCGTTGCCCTGCACTTGCATGGTTCACTTACTGAAAATCTGTTAGTGTGAGTACACTCTCTGTTGTCTTTCTCTAAGTGTTTGTTAAAACACTGTGTTGTTGTCCTGTACGCTAAACTAATAATGGGAGCCTCTGCAGCTTCTATGGCAACTTTTGTCAGATAATCCTCTGATCTTTCTTACACACAGTTGTCCTGAATATGCACAACGGTCCTTATGTTCCTATGTCTCGCTATTTGCATTAAGTTTATTCTCCTGTGTGCATGTGTACTGGGATCCTTTTAGTCCTGTGCTAAGGGAAATTGTCACAATGTTAAAGTTACACATTTGGATGTTTTGCATGAAGTTCACTGTGTTCAGGTTTAATGGGGGACACAGAAAACACAATTTAATTTTATTTACACTATTTTCTGTCTATATCTGCAGTGCACCATGGAATAGTTGTATTTTGTACATAAACACAAGGTTTAGAAAAAAACAGGAGCATCTATAATATATTTTACTAATTCTTCTGAAAATGTAAGTTTTCAGATCTTCAGTGCTCAAGCAGATGTCCTGATGAGTGTTGGCACATGAGTTGCAAACACTTTCAAATAATGTAATGTGGTGAGGAAATGACAACACACCAAACAGGAAACGTCTTGTGTTAAATTAACACCTCTCAACAAACACTGAGAAACATGAGCCACTGTTGTACTCTATTCTAAAGTGTGCTTTTTTTAATGTATTGGCAACTTAAAGATACAGTCAGGGCGGCAGCAACATTAGTGTAGTTAGTAACTCGTGAGTCGTTCCATCTGGGCTGTTGAACAGGGGTGTCCTGTGGCCCTCCCCTCCATGTGGCCAACGGGGTGGTGCGGGGGGCAGTGTTCCAGTTCGGGGACGTGGCTGTGTACTCATGTTTTGGTGGCTACGCCATGGAGGGCATTGGAAGGAGTAGGTGTCTAGAGAACGGCACCTGGACGCCACCTCCCACATGCAGAGGTAGAGAGAACACAGAAAGGACTCTTTGCTATCCCAGCACACTTCTTCTTTTTCCATATGATGCAGCTTTTTAATTATTTCCTGGCCTGCTACTATTTATCTGCTTTATTCTGTGAGGAAAATTTACTGTTCTGTTGTCATAAAGGACATTTTCACCACTGAACCTCTTCTACTCCTGCTGTACAGTACCGTGATTGAAACCTTTTTCTGTGTACCCTTTGTATTATGTTTTGACACATGATTCATATATAAAAGTAATTTCTGTAGCCTGGATCCAGCCCAATTAAAGAACAAATCCGCCCTTAGATACTTAATGTTAAAAACAGTTGGTCTTTAGATTAGCTTTACGACCGAGTGTTTTTGTTCCTATGCATGATTGGGTGCAAATGTACATTTTGACACACACACACACACACACACACACACACACACACACACACACTGTGGATCTTGATGAATTAATTATTCTTTACTAATGTACATTGTATAGTTTGTTAAGTACATAATGACATGACAGTGGTCAACGGAAACCAAAATCATCCGATGCAGGGTTGTATTCAAAATCACACTGAGGATCTAAGTGGAAAATTGAATTTGCAGGCTCATCCAAGTTGTGTGAATAATTTGTATGGCCCCTTTGTGCCTGTATGCACTCCTGACCATGTCTGGGCATTGTCTTTTTTGTACTTTTGTCAGATAAGTAAAAAAGGTTCATGTGAATTAACAGATTAAACCTTTTTTTTTGCATTTTAGAAAAAGTCCCAACATTTCTGTAAATAGGGTTTGTGTACACACACACAGTCATGTCTCACTATACATATATACAGGCCCGCCGACAGGGGGGGACAAACGGGTCCTGGGCCCACAGTAGAGGGGGGGCCCAGAACTGGGCCCTTCAACACAGCAAATTATGGAGAGGAATCATATTTCAAAATGGGCCTATTTGTGGAAACAAATATGTAATATTTTAGTGACATAAAGGGTTTTGTTTTTTTTCCTCATAATTGTTCTTGAAATAGTGGTCTACCCCCACCCCTACACATACATGGTTTGACCACAGACAACAACCTTTGACTTTGAGTTTATTTAGCGCTCTCCAGTAAATTGTCTAAATGTCTGGTCAGCATAAGTCGTGTGCAAAGAAAAGAAAAGAGAAGAAGAGAAGAGGAAAGTAGAAGCTTGAGGTATTTTATGAGAAAATATTTAAAAAGCAGGTGATGAGGCTGGAACAAGTGGAGCGGGGGGGAAGCAACGGGCAGTCGCGTCATTATAGAGCAAGGTAAAAAAAACAGCACGTAAACGTTTAGCAGCCTCTAACATGACCTAACTGTCCAGTCCTGCTCTAGTTTAACGTGGTTAAATCTTGTATAAAAGACACAACATGTTCTCTCTGACATAAACAGCTGAGTGTGGTAGCTAGGTCTAGGTCTGACTCCAGATCTAAGATTGTGTTGTCCTGGGCCCAGCCAAGGCTGTCAGCTGGCCTGCGTATATATGTATATATATATAGACTATAATGCATTCCTCAACCCTAAACCTAATTCTAACCTTAACTCTAAAACCTAGTCTTAACCCCCAAAATACTCTTTGAACTTGAGAGGACCGGCTAAAATGTCCTCACAGCAATGGTATTGAAACAAAATTTGTCCACATAAGGAAATAAAGACATGCACGCACACACACTATATGAAGGTGACTCACTGAGATCAGTGGTTCTCTGCCATATTGTCATATCCCCAAAGAAAAGGAGAATCCACTGCTCATGTCATGCAATATGAAATTCAAATGGCCCCTCTGATGCTTTGTATATGAGAACAAAGGCTGGATCCAGGCACTTTCCAACAGCTGCTGAAATTGTGCACTTTCCACAGAAACACACACAACACAGTTTTCTGTTGATGTCTTTGATGAGCTTGTACTTAAGAATTTTATCTGTGTGTGAATGCTGCTTTTGTTGTAGTGCATGATGTTGCATGGCCAAGAGATGCATCAGATGTTCTTGCACCAGAGAAATAACCTGTGAGCTGATGTTACTGTTGTTTCCTCTTTTACTGGAGAGGGGACTGAACCTGTTTAATATCTTTCTCTCCTCTCTATAAGCACAGAATAAGACTATTGTCTTTGTGAGGTATAAAATGTATCTGTCTGCTGTGTCAGACAGAATTGTATTTTCAAAAAGTTTGTTTCTACGTGTGTGTGTCTCCATCAGCTGTGTGCTGGCTGCAGTGTCAGAACGGAGGTGTGTGTCAGCGGCCTAACACTTGCTCGTGCCCTGAGGGCTGGATGGGCCGTCTGTGTGAGGAGCGTAAGTATCGAATCATCAGAAACTGTTCAGTGAATTCTGCTGATACTGTGTCACTGGATTAACACGCAGAACATGATCAGAAGTGTTGAATTCAAACAAACCCTCAGTAACATGCAGGAATCTAACCAGCTGATTAAGAATCAATGGTTTGACATTTTGTCTCTTGCTTTTTCATCACACGAGTTAAAGGAACTAAAGTCCAAAAATCTACAATAGGTCAAGAAACGTAAGATTAGAAACTGCTGCAGTTCTCTGATTGAAACATCTTTATCTACAGGGATTAACATAAATCAACACGTAAATTTAAGTTCTTTCTGGTTAGGGGTCAAAGGTTTTTAGCTATGCTCATGGTGTGGCTCAAACATTGTTCATCAACCAGCTGTTTCATTGTTGAGTTAAAATGTATAACATCCATTGATTCTCACTTTTCAAATGTGAGGATTTGCTGCTTTTACTTGTTTTACTTCTTTCTTTCTTTTTAAAACATCACAGAATTTCTGATGACTGATGGATTAAAAGAATAGACCTTCACTGTACACTTAAATTTAAATTGATGAACTTTAAAATACAACCAGTATGTACAACCAAACTGTGCTTATTACACAGCCACTGCATAGTCCTGTTGAAACTTCTTCAGCAACACGCACACGTCTCAGGCCTGTGGTCACAGAGAGTTTGAGTTTCAACACTGAATCAAATGTTTAGGACATCAAAAAAGACAGACGGGATAAATTACTTACTTATGACATACTTATTACATACTTATTACTTGTTTCCACTTGTCTCTCCTTTGTCTTCTTTAATAACAGCTATCTGCATCTTGCCGTGCCTGAATGGAGGCCGTTGTGTGGCACCCTATCAGTGCGAGTGTCCCACAGGGTGGACGGGCACACGGTGTCACACTGGTGAGTTCATGTTCGAGTTCGAGATGCTCACACATGTATATACCCGTGCATACAGTTAGATCCATGAATAATGGGATGATGATAATTTTTTGTCTTTTACCACATTGAATCTAAAATCTCTCAATATGTCAGTGAAGTCAAGCAGTTGCATGTCCAGGTTTGACCTGTTCCCTCATTACTTCATGACTGATTAGGCAGATAAAAGACCCGGAGGTGATTGTGTGTTACATTTGCATTTGGTAGCTGTTCACTGCTCTCAACATGAGCTCCAAAGAGGTGTTTATGCAAATGAAGCAGGTCATCATTAGGCGGAAAAATGAAATAAACCCATCAGAGAGAAAAAAATTAACTGGCAAGAAACTCATGTTGCTCAAGTACTTTGCTGTTGTGTTTTTATCACTGGTCAACAAAAAAATGTGTTACCTGAATAAAACTGAGTGCCTTTAGTTAAACTTTACTTTATACCAACCGACCAACCTACTCTACTCTACACCCGTGGCCAAAAGTTTTGAGAATGACACAAATATTAATTTTCACAAAGTTTGCTGCCTCAGTTTTTATAATG
>JAUMHL010000011.1:8609429-8635932 GCA_032362345.1 Sandelia bainsii
CCCAACCATCCAAGAACAGTTTGGTGAAGAACAAGGCCTTTTCCAGCATGATGGAGCAATGTGCCATAAAGCAGAAGCAATAACTAAGTGGTTCAGGGAACAACACATCGAAATTTTGGGTCCATTGCCAGGGAACTTTGCGAAAACCAATACTTGTGTCATTCTCAAAACTTTTGGCCACAGGTGTAGAAGTACAGAACACTACATCTTTTTCAATAACACAGTAGGTGATACAACAAAATGGATGTCATTTTTGTGATCAGCAGGTCGAATTCCACAAGAATAACATAATTTTGCCCAGGTAGCAAATTTTATGTTGACCAGAGTAATAAATGGCATCAAAGGGACTGTCTGTCATGACAGTGTGTTACAGGTTTCAGTCCGTAACACAAGAATCAGGATTAAAAAAACAAAGGCAGAGCAAGTACCTGTAGTTAGATTACTGATGATTGTGCTGTTTTCTGTTTGTTCCTGTGTGCATGACTCTTCCACAGCTGTGTGTTTGTCACCTTGTTTGAACGGAGGCAGATGCATCAGGCCAAACAGATGTCACTGCAGTTCAGGGTGGGGCGGGCACGACTGCTCCAGGTCAGTCAAAGACAAACACACTCACACATAACAGAAATAAAAAACATCTTACAACCTCAATTACAAAAAAGTAAAAGCTACATAAAAACAGAATGCAATGATTTGCCCACATTTTATTCACAATATAAAACATATAAATTGTTTAAACTGAGAAAATGTACCAGTTTCTCTGGAAATAATCAGGAGGTTTGAGTTTTGAGGATTTGATCAACTTATCAAAGGCTTGTTTTACCTGATGATTTACCCATCAAGTAAATCAACTTGCACCAATTGTTCACCTGTTATCAGTACGGCTGTGCTTCACGTTTTCAGCAGAACATTTACTCAGTAGCTTTGTAATAGTGGGAATTATGAGAGATGTCAAACTGTTATTTTAAGTAAACAGAAGCTTTCTTAGCGTCAAATTCTGGCTGCACTGAAGCTTTCTAATGAGGCAGTGCAGGACACTCTAACACACACTTCGCAGATACTAGATCAGTTGTATCTAAAGCACAATTAGGCACCATCAGCACATTTCATTCACAAAAGCAGAAAGATCTTTCTCTCCTCTGTTACACTGGACAGAAACTGAAACTGAGGCCTGAGCTAAACAAACACATTCGGGAAGTCCCATTGTTTCCTGAGTCATCCACCAAGAGTGCATAACTCACTAACAGCTGAATTATTAATCTCTTAAGGAAAAATGTTGTGTAATAATCTTCCTTATTATGCTCCACAACTCTGTGTGGAGGTTGTAAGTAAACAATTTACTTAATAAATTAAAACAAATAACCCAGCACAGTTTTAACCTTCAGTCATCAATTTTAGTAGCAACTTGTTTTTTGTTTTTTTAACAGGCTGTAAACACAGCTCTATATGTGACTGCTGTCCTGTCCAGATGTGGACGAGTTTGTTAGCAGGTTTATTTCTCAAAACCACGATTGTGTCAGCTGTTGCCACAGTGTCACGTGTGACATCAGGTTTATTTCCTGTGCGTGATCACTTACCATAAGAGTTAAGGCAAAAGACAAAGACAGAGAGATGACAAAATATCCAATCATGAGAATATTATATCAAACCTATGAATGTCCTGGAGAATATTTACATGCACGCTGCTATCTCAGCTATGATCAGGTGTTTGGGAAATTCCTGTTTTGTGTTTTTACCTCTAAACGTTACATCCTGTCATTGATTTTGAGAAACTCAGTATCCAGCATTGTAGCTGGAGTACTCGTAGAAACACCAGGATACTGCAGTTTGTAACCACAGTGCGCTGCATGTGCAGGTACATCCCCAACTCAAGTTACACACAGCACATATAGTTCAGTTGGTATGAATAAAATATGATGAATGATATAATGAAGGTCTACGGTACATGTCCAAAAAGAAAATAAAAGTTGACAACTACAAGTACAAGATAATACTTTCACTTGTATTTTGTTATTTATAATCAAAAGGAGAAGCAGTTGTGCAAAATTTGAGTTCTGCAGCCACAAACTGTGATCGCTCTGATCTGCTCAGTAACTACAGAAATGACAGCAAAGACGCACTTCTGCACGTTTATATGAAAAAAATATCTCATTCATAACCAGGTTTCCCCATATTCATAAACATTACATCTAAAATGTCACAAAAACTGAGTTAAAACTCATAACATAACATTTGAGCCTTTATAAAGTAAGTATAAGTACTTTTCGAAGTAAACTGTTAAATGCTGTTACAGCTGTAAAAAAAATGTAAGATAACTAAACACAATTTCTTCTTCCATGTTTTGCAGGAAAAGGAGATCAGGATACTATCACTTCTAAAGTTTCCACTCAGCTCCATGTGAATCGTCTTTAAGTTAACTCACACTTGTACACCATTCATTCTCATCTTTCTGCAAAGGCAAAGCAAGAACCATTTTGTAAAATAAAGCTGTATTTTTTCATATAGAGACTCAACAGTATTAAACATATGCTGCTATACACTTGTACGATGTGTAAAAACTATTGATGTGATTGTCCAATGTATATGTGTAAACTATTCTCACATTTTTATTAAAGCATAAAATACAAATAAATGTTCTTTGGATCAGATTCTTTGTTCTTCCAGAAGCAGCTGTTTGTCAAACATCTGCTGTGCCTGATGAAGCGTGAAGCATGAGGACGACAGCTCTGTAATTCATCTTCATTTATTTAAATCCACTTGTTTAACACATACAATTAATAGTTGAGAAGCGAAGCCAATGTGTCATATAAAACGGAATAAAAGTGGTCATCACATCAAGTTTGAACCTGTTGTTAAGAGGGTAACAATAGATACTGTATTTTTTAAATACATTGAGTGTGTGTGTGGGTGGATTGGTCAGTGGGAGTTATTATCTCAGCTCATTCACTTTTTTAGTCAGTTGGTTTTCATCAGCACCAGAGAACTCGAACACCTGAAAGACAGAACACAGAGTTAAAAATGTATTAATTACAACGTCAGATTCAACAAACGCCAAAATGGTCAAACTTGTTTGAAATCATCACTTTCAGCATGATGAATGTCACCTCCAGGAAGCTGTAGTGTTGTAAACGCAAGTTCAGCCAATGACAGAATTTGGGCAGGTTTTCCAAAAAAATTGCAGTCCATGTTTATTTTTTTTAAGCAGTTATATCTTTTTCATTATTCATTTATTGAAAATAAACCTCACTGTAGTGACTGGCTAAACTTGCATTTGCAACATCGCAACTTCCTGGAGGGACTCGACACCTTCAAATTACCATACAAGTCTGTTCCTCACTGTTTGTGGACACAAAAATCTCACCGAAGTGTGAAAGTAACCACAGAAATTACCACACAAAAACAAAACAGGTTGACAGATTAAAAGTTTGTAGAGGAGATAATGTCCATGTTTCTATATTTGCTGTGTATTTAAACTTACCTTGTTTCCATTCTTGTAAAACTGAAATGTGGGCATGCAAGAAATCCCACAGGATGAACTCACATCCTGAAAAGAGCAAAGAGTCAGAAGGCTGGACTGAGTCATACACCCCCCACCACGCCCTGACGGAGGAGTGTCCAAGATCATATTCATCAACCAATACAGTTGGTAAATACTTTTATGTTGTGAAAGGTCTTTGTCAACACGTTACTGTATCTAACTGCACATGCCTAACAACTCTTAGGAATGCAGACCGGGCTTGTTTCAGGCATGAGACTGACTAACTCTCCATAGTTTCTTATCAGCAAACTTGGAAGTTTAATTGGATGAATCATAGCCAAGCATCTCTCTGTACTAACAGCAGATGTAGTGAACCTACTGGTGCTCCAGAAAAAACAAACAAATACATTTTTAAAAGTCAAAACACTTACTGCAGCCTCATCCACATCCACCTTCAGGAAAACTACGTTCTTGTTCTCATCCTTTTTAGACAAGTCCTGCAAGAGAATGCACTGATGAGTGTTGAGAGATGACACAGCATGAACATGACGACTGATGCCAAATGTTTGTGACGAGAGAATATGTGGATGTGTTTATGTTCCTGATTTAAAATAAGGCTAGAACAAGAAAGAAAATGTCTACAAACATGATTTTACTTTGGTTTTGTGCCAGTTTCTTCCTTTTTGAAACTTTTTTTTTCTTCAAATCATCAAACTATGATTTGACAAGACTTAAAATGCCACAATCATCCAGTTACCACAAATATTGGTCCAATTCGTCGGCAGGGGCCACACCAGGTGGCTGTGAAGTCCACCACCACCAGCTTGTCTCCAGCTTCCTTCAGGGCGGCATTGAACTCAGCCTGCAGAAAATGAAAACCCATAATAAGCGTAACTCGTTTCAAGCTGGAAATAACCTGACCTCATATTTACATGCAGTTGTTGGGTCATTTTGTTTCTTAATCTTCTGTATTGTGTATGAAGACACATACAGCACTACATAATAAGGTTTTTCCTTCTTTTGTGGAAAACCTGTAACTTCTGAGGTAGTAAAAAAAAAAATGAGTTGACAAAGTGCTAAACGGCCTCTATAGGGAGCAGTCAGTAACAGGAAGTCAGAAAAACAAACACGCACCAGTTCGTGGTTCATTGTATCATCAGATACATTTTACATAATAATATATTATTTACATTTCTGTATCAGCTGCTGTTTCTCAAACTGTTCCTCAACATGTCAAGCCCGTGTTTGTGCGCCGGGTGAAGCGACACCACAGACGTCAGGTGACCAGCAGGACTGAACTTGGCTGCACTTGATAAATCAGCAGGGTCGCTCTGTTGTTTCCGGGAGTGAACACCTGGAGGGGTCAGTCCAACAGGTATGTCCACTGTCGTTAGCAGGCGGGAGGAGCTGCTATTTAATATTTAACTAACTTAGCTAAAGAAAAGAAAACTAGATTAAATTGAGACGTGTATTGTTTAAAAACGTGTTGGATTTATGAAACCTACTTATAGGAAGCTCGTGTCTGTCAAACTATTTGTGCTGAGTCACCGGAACTAAAAGACTAATATGTGTACTCCTGAGCTCAAGTTTTTAGTCAAATTTAAAAGACTCATATCAATCAAACCAGAAAACACTGGAAACAAACTCCTGTAATAAGGAAAAACCTGTTTATCTGTTTACATTGACAAATATGATAATTAAATATGTCATATAAAATGTGAAATGAAATACTGAGCTTTACAGAGGCGAGGTGGGGTTTATGAAATGTGGCAAATAAGTGTAACACTTGCGGCTTCTAACGAGCTTAAACTATCAAAAAGTGCTAAATAAACGAGTTAAAACTCACCAAGTTTTTCACTTCGCGAACCATGATGTCAGATGAACAGTCTCAGGACTTCACGGGGCGGCCGTGGTACAGAAAATGTTTTTCCCAGAAGACACTCCTCCCTTATATCACAGCTGAGCGCAGACTGCGCTGCACAACTCCACCAACAACACAACACAACACTGCACTGCACTGCGCTCTACAAAATAAGAGTCTGTCATTGTGTGTGTGTGTGTGTGTGTGTGTGTGTGCAGCATTTTTATGATGTACAGCTGTTATCATTAATAATATCGATTCTGTATTCATTAATGAAAAGTAAATAAACACTTGTACTTCTAACTTAGTTATTTTTAATATTACAATTTTATGTGGGAGTAATGGTGTGTGTGGACAGGATTAACTTGGAGTAGGCTATTAGTTTTTTGTTGTTGTTTTTTTGTTTGTTTTTTTACATTCACACAATATTCATTTATTGTTTATTATGTTTTTAAAATAATATTTCAGTAGTTGATTCTGTGATTCTGACTATCGCAGTGGACGAGAAGGACTTTTTGAAAGCTGTCAACATTGTTTCTACAACAATAAAAAAAAAATATTTTACATCACCACCAATCACTGTTGTTTTATAATGGTCCGAGTACTTTTCTCTCTGTTTCGCCAAAAAAGACTTTTATTTTGAAAGCTGTCAGCGACCTAATAGACTATTTTCATTTTCTTACTTTAGATCAAAATAGTTCGAGTTGTTGTTGATTACTTAACCCTTTTGCACTAAATAGATTTTAGTCTCCTGCAGATTTATCATGTGCTTCTATGTATTTATTTTTTATTTTTTGAATGATCTTATACCGAAATAACTTATTTTTATGACCACATCAACTTGAACTAGACAATAAGAATTGACAATGAAACAGATAAGAGTTATTGCTTTAAACATTTTGGCAACTGAGTGGTTGGGGTGTGGTGGTGGGTGTGTTGAACCGTCTGCTAGGACCTTCCCGTTTGTTTACTGTTGTTTAAACATTTACTTATGACATGATTAAACACTATTGTACAACCACGACTAAGTGTGAAGCTCTGTCAAGCTGTTTCTTGATGCCACACGAGAGTTTTTCTCTTTTTGTCTGTGTTTTTGTAGCTAATTTTCACTTCTATGTAGTAAATGATTGAGTTATATAATTACTGTTAATCACTAGTTTAGTTTATTTATTTAGTTATTTTAGTTCACTGTGTTATCAGGTATTTGGTGATTCACCAAAAGACACCTGAATGACAGAGGACACAGAGAGTTAAGAACAGCTTTAATTAAAAAATGATTATTAGCATAATAAAATGACCATATAAGGCTTTGCTGTATGACATTACCTGCTCCGAACCTGAAGTTCGTAGAGATCAAAACAGAGTTAAAGTCAGAGTGAACATCTGACACAATTATATCACGTAAAAACAAACCTGATGCTAATTTTACTCCCCATCTGATGGGTGTGTAAACGAGCAACTGTTTGCACACAGATTATAAGTTTATAAAGGAAATAATATGTTTCCTTTTTTACTGTGTATTTAAACTGTTCATTGTATCTGTTCATTTTTGTACAGATGTTCAGTCTGTGTGTGTAGACTTAATGCACCTGCACTTTTCACATCCTGAAACAAGCAAAGAGTGAAAGATTCATAAACACAACTACGTCTCAGCCGAGGACAGTTCAAGCTTATATGCATGGAACAAACAGACATGCACAGGTCAAACAAACCTGTTTAAAATGGTAAATACTGATCACAGTCAGGTCAGAAAAGTCTCCAGTTTGACCATAGCTAAACACATGCTGTAACCAATTGAGGGAGACTGGGTTTGTTTCAGAACAAATGAGCAGCTTCTTTCCTCACTGCTTTGAGGGTTTTCCACAGGACCAAACCGAAACTATTTAACTAGTTATTTATATAACATGCGGTAACAATAAACCGTGCAGGCAAGTTTGGTTTGTCCTTACTTCACTAGAGACAGAAAAACTAGTCACATGATTTCCTTTACTCGTCCTGGTCCAAGAGTCATCTACATCGACGTTAACAGTGATGATACAGCAGCTTCTGTCACCAAATGGAGTTTCATTTACAACAACCCCACAGATTGTCAACAGAAGTTGTTGGTATTAGTCAAATGTGCAACAGTTGTCTGGGTGTAGTAAACCTACTGGTGCTCCAGACAAATTTAAAGGCCCAACCCTTCAGGAAAACTACATTGTTGTTCTCATTCTTTTCAGACAGTTTTTGCAAGTGAGCCTGAAGATTCGTGACACAGGACTGTTGCCAAATGTTTGTGAGAAAAGAACTGATGCGTTTCAGTGGATTTAAAATGAGTCTGGAAAGAGAAAAATATCTCTACAGTTCTGAATCTTTTTTAAAGTTTTTTACAACCCTCAAACTTTTTTCCAGAGAAGCAGGTGTTTTTCAGTGAGGATGATTTGCCTTAGCGACAATCTCTTTCTTCAACTCATAAACTCATTCTGGTTTATGAAGGATTATGTTTTGTGTCATGACGCCCATAGTTGTTATGTTTATAATGACAAATTTATTATGAGGGTTTGGTTGTAATGTTAGAGCCACCAACACTTTTAAAGATCCCTCTCTGTCAGCCTCTGTCTCCAACTCTGTTGAGTCTGTCTTCACTCTGTTGGAGCTGTGGCCGTGTTAGTTTTCACTGTAATTCCTGCTCGTGTCTTAACATAGACATATCACTGCAGCTACAGTAAATTATAGAGTCAATACCTGAAATAGTGTTTTCATTATTAGGCTGACTTTCTGTTGCCTTATTTTTATTTTACTTTAGTCCTTTACTTTGCTATTTTTATTTATCCACTTTGGTTGGACTATGTAGGCCTACTACATCTTACATTACACCTTACATACTGTATTTAGACTAGTATAGTATAGTATATGTTCAAAAAAGTATCTTAATGTGGAGAGGTGCTTTTAAAGGTTATTGCGGCCCAGGCTGACTGCAAATATTCCCTTCTAATTGTTTTTACCCAGTGAGAGAAGACCTTTTTCCAGCTTGACTGATAAGACTCACAGGATCACACACTCATCACTGCTGACTCTCCCAAAGCTCTGTCCTTCACTCTCTGAAAGTCCAGTTTTCTAAGACAAACAGACTTCAGTAATATTTCCTCTTCAGCCTCTAGAGGTGGATTTTCCTGCTGCCACGTGATGCCCAGACAACCCATTTCTATGTCCACACTGTTTAACTGTGGTTGGTTTCCTCAAAGTGACTCATTTGGTCCTGGAAATTGCAAGAAGACCAAGACTGCCCTCTGCAGGAAAACTATAGAAACATTTTTTTGCATAAGAAAGTTCTGTTCTTCTGAGTCTCACTGTAAACAGAGATGTCTACTCTAGAAGACCATGTTACTGTATGCAGCTCTAAGCCTTTCAGTTTGGAACAACAGCAGCAGTTTGGCTCTGTACACCTGCCCTGATGTGTTTACATTAACTGACTCCATCATTTCTATTTCTCCAGACTGTCCCAAGCTGCAAAAAGCAGTGCCCCGCCAGCACACTTCCACTGCCGAAGTGAGTCCTGGTACTCAGGTCCAGCTGTCCTGTGATCCTGGTTTCTATCTGGTGGGGGAGCCCATGCTGCAGGGCCAAAATAAAGGAGAGTGGAGCCACCGGTAGACCAGCTGCAAGCTGCTTTGCATAATTACCAGTACTTGTATCAGTTTTTTGTTATTTTTTGCCTGCCTCTGACTTGAACCTCTGTTATCCAGATGTGTGAAAAGCAATTTTAAAGAGAAACAAAGTGGAAGTCTAGGTGTATTATAGTTTTATTATTAACTCATTTATTTTTATGTTAGGATTGGATGAAAACACAGTTTCCCTCCAGTTACTTTTCAAATACATGAAGAAATTAAATAACTATAGATAGAAAGCCTTGAGGAGTGAGATCTTGGACAATCGTCCTCTGTGTGTGTTACAGGCGTGTCCTGTGGAGCTCCTCGTCCCGATGACACAGGTGGCTTGTACACCT
Source organism: Sandelia bainsii (assembly GCA_032362345.1). Classification (NCBI taxonomy): domain Eukaryota; kingdom Metazoa; phylum Chordata; class Actinopteri; order Anabantiformes; family Anabantidae; genus Sandelia; species Sandelia bainsii. The sequence continues at coordinate 8,618,751 of JAUMHL010000011.1, forward strand.
GTAGCTGTGTTCACCCATGGATGGCAAAAACTGCACAGGTAAGACTCAGAAGCTTCTATGAGAAAATGAAAGGAACAGGTGAGTGTTTCCAGACTAAAGAGGCTTGTAACATTGGGGACATTTGATATGTTTCTTAGTGTAAATAAATATCATGAAAAAACAAGTAATTTGTTCATTCTAGTAATAAATACTAATAATCCCACTTAGCTATCCCGTCTGTCAAGAAGGATTTATGGTCCACAGTGTCAAAGCTGTGTTACCTGATTCTTTATTTTGTTTAACATTTTCATTAGTGCTGTCTCAGTGCTATTTCTAAGTAAAGCCTGATGCATTTCATTCTACATCTGCACCCCTGTTGTCCACAAAAATTCATAATTGATTCAAAGTGCTGCACTGGATGATGCATTCTTTTATAACAAGGAGACAAACATACTGTAGTTTATTTGGAGTCCCGTACAGTACACTATCAGTAGTCACAAGTTTGTAGTAAGCTGTGAATGAAAATATATTGTGATTATTTTATTTGTATAAAACCTTTCATACAAAGTTGTGAAAAATGCTTTTCAAATGATAAAACAGAACAAATGTGAACAGTTAAATAATTCAAAACAGAAATAATGATGGTAATTAAGCTGCAGTTTATTGTATATGATGAAAGAGCTTTCTAATTATAGCGGTTAGTAATTGGAGCCAATAGGATCTGAGTAACACAAATTAAACTACATGGGTATAATCATAGTTCTTCTTGTTATGCAGATAAATGACACACTTGAAACACAGAGAATACACAAATGCATACACAAATCTGACATATACAGTCACAAATACAAATGCATGTACATTTTCCACAAACACACATTATGCAGTGTGCCTGGCAGACGGTGAAGGGTTGATTGTATATGCAGCTGTCTTTTTGTCTTCCACTGTGCAGCAGGCTGAAAGCCCTGACGACCACAGCACCTCTAATCTGGCTCTAAGCCACATTCTTCCTCATAGAGAAAGAGAAACTGACTTACTCAGCACCTGCAGTCGTACTGTAAGGGTAACTCTGCATGTCATCTAAAATGTGTAAAGCAACTGCAAGAAGAAAAAAAAGAAATGTCATTGTAAAACTGTAAAGGTTAAGAGCATCCATTGCGTGTAAATCTCTGTGATTTTATAATTGCAGTAGTGTGAGTGTTATTATTCTGTTTAGTGAGTTGAAATCGAAACTGTAGTTTTTGAATGAGGAGAAATTTGTCCTCTGGTTTTGACTCTGGACCATCATGGATATATCAGACATGTAGCCTTGAATGACAGTTAAAGATGCCTCACCGGTGCACAGTAGTGTGCAACATTTCAGGCATTCACAGTAAAGAGTGGAGGCTTTAGTGCCATAGCAGGTCAGATAAGAAACAAGTTAGACAATTGTTTGTCCAAGTCTCTGAGATTACTCATCTTACTGTAACTACCTGGTTAAATAATGATGAACAAACAAAGATGATGTGACCTGCATTTTAAGTAATTTGGCTTTTTTTTGTCAATGATAACCTGGTTAGAGATTTAGAAAAGTGTAGATGTGAAATATCTCAGTTTGTATAACTATAGTATTTACGGCCATTATAGGTTTGCACTGACCTGTGAAGACATTTATCTAAAGCGGCAACATTTTATACATCTCTCTCCTCTTTTCTGCTGAACATGTCAATAAGAAACCCTGAATAATGTAGTACTCTACTGTCTGGTCTTCTGTGGTGTGTGATAAGCTGGGTAGAAAGCCTCTCAACACCTCCTGTGAGCTGGTGGTGTGTGAGACTTCACTTCAGTATGAAGGTTCTGCTCCTCAGGCTACATTTTATTTGGCAGATGTAAGAAAACCAGATCGCACCAGCTTGAAAAACTGAATATAATACTAAATTGTGAATAATTGAGAACACTTACACAGCAAAACAAGACATCAACTGAGTTGAGGGTTTAACCATTTTTCTTGGTTCCTAAAATATGTCATTTGTGTTTAGTAGAGCCTACAGAAAGTGTATCTTACTTCCTGTATTACAGAAGTCTTTCTCTCCTGTACTGCAACAGTCTGCCCACACTGAACTATACACAAAGTGTCACATGATTTCTCCTCATCGGTCATTAGGAGTTTGTTGTTACAAATCAAACTGAAGGAGCTGACTCACTCTATTTCTGCTACACTGATACCCACTGATATGCTGCCCTCTTCAGTGTGAATACTGCAATGAGTGGCTTTTAAAGCATCCATCCATCCATTTTCTTAACCGCTTGTCCTCGTAAGGGTCGCGGGGATGCTGGAGCCTATCCCGCTTTTAAAGCACTGAAGACAAAAAGAGGACAATCTGCTGACATTATAGATATATAGACACAAAATTACGTTTAGAAAAAAGGTTCACTGTCTTTAAAGTTAAAACAAATGCAGCTCTTCTTAATCGTATCATGTTTCCTGCTATTGCTGCAAATCAATACAGGCTACACTTTGCTCTGCTTAGGTCGTCTGCTATTGTTTCAGTTTACACTTTGTTCTCTATGACACGGGGGACTCTGTCCAGACCTGCCAGGGAGATGGAACATGGAGCGGGCACCCAGCCAGTTTGTGTCAGTGGGTTTGTGTACAAATGAAACACACTGGGAGACGTCTTTAACGTACGTAATATAATATGCCAATAAACTGGCTAGGTCACTCCTGAAGACACAAATTATAGAGATTATGTATGGGGGAAAATTTGGCAGCAAAACTATAAACTCTACAAATAAAGCACTAGGTGAGAACATTTCATTGGTACCTCTGCCCTAAAAAAAAACAAACCTATTGTGGAAATTTAACATTAAAATAATCATAAAGTAAAATGACATGAAAAGAGATTAGATTGTAAGGAGGGTGTAAGCCACATTGTCCTTCTTGACAATGTGTGACATGACACCAAATCTGTGCACGATTAACGCATGGAAGCATCTCATGATCCATGATAAAAGTAAACCACCCTGCACATGTCCAGATCAATGATGTTACATTACTAACAGCAGATCAGTCAGATGCCATGTCTACAGAAAAGCAACCAGAATCACAACTCGCCTATACACATAGTTTTCTTAGGGCAGCTAATATTCAAAACACTTCTTCTAGTCAAAGTGGAAGATTCACAACTGAGCTTTATGTCAAGGAGAACTGAACACATTTTACATTTTATTGAGCTTAGTTAAAAGTTGTTTTGTATTCGTTTTATTTACAATCATCTTATGTATGATGATCACTACTGATTATTTATTATTGATATTGTCTGTGAGCTAATTGTTGACTGTAAAATGCATCATTTTATAACTTTGTCACAATTTCTTTACTAACCAAATTTTATGCACAATTGTTGAGTGTGTGTGTGAAAGCCTGTACCAGTACAGTACCAGTAGAACACCTCCCCACCCCCACACCCGATAATCTGAACTACTTTGTTTTGGAGAAATCACTCATTTGGCTTCAGGACTAAAAATATTAAACCATTCCTTAATTAATGACAATCAAGTAAAATTATTGTGATATTGCCAACATCTGCATGCTCCCTCTTTATGGTGCCAGGTGTTGCTCTGTACTTGCATGGTTTATTTAAATCTACACTTTGGTGTGAGTACACATTCTCTCTCTCTCTCACTGAGCTTTTGTTAAAACAAATGAGGCTGCATCAAACACTTTGTTGTCCTGTACACTGGACTAATAATGGACACCTCTGCAGCTTCCATGGCAACCTTTGTCAGATAATCCTCTGATCTTTCTTACACGCAGTTGTCCTGAATATGCACAATGGTGCTTACGTTCCTATGTCTCTGTGTTTGTATTTGCTTGGATATTATTCTCCTCTCTGCATGTGAACTGGGATCATTTTAGGCCTGTTTCTGTCCTAAGGGAAACTTTCACAATGTTAAAGTGACACATTTGGATGTTTTGCAAGTTCACTGTGTTCAGGTTCATCTACACAGTTGTCCCTCACTCTCTACAGTGCGCAATTGCAAAGTTGTATTTTATATGTAAATGCAAGGTGTAGACAAAATGACAGAAAGATCTGTAATACAATCCAGTAATGTAGATTCAATTCAATTCAATTAATGTAGATCCGTTTTTGTTGACAGTAACAGGAGTTCAGCTCGCCCATTTTAATGCTGCTGTTTGTATTGTTACAAAGCAGATCTCCTGTTGAGTGTTGGCCAGAAAGTTGCTTCCTGAATTGTTGGTGCATGAGTGGCAAACACATGGTGGTGAGGAAATGACAACAAACCAAACAAGAAACTTTTTTAGTAAAAAGAAACGATGGGATATAAAAAACGAGCAGATTGTTGCACAGACACATCTGACAGTCTCAAAAGACACTGAGGAACGTGAGCCACTGTTCTTTTATTCTTAGCATGCTCTGTAGATCTGGCAAAATCTTAACTTTATTTAACATTAAAGACATGGTCAAGGCGGCAGCAACATTAGTGTAGTTAGTAACTCGTGAGTCGTTCCATCTGGGTTGTTGTACAGGGGTGTCCCGTGGCCCTCCCCTCCACGTGGCCAACAGGTCGATGCGTTGGGCAGTGTTCCAGTTTGGGGACGTGGCTGTGTACTCATGTTTTGGCAGCTACACCACGGAGGGCGTTGGAAGGAGTAGGTGTCTAGAGAATGGCACCTGGACGCCACCTCCCACATGCAGAGGTAGAGAGAACACAGAAAGGACTCTGCTATCCCAGCACACTTCTTCTTTTTCCACATGATGCAGCTTTATTTCCTGCTATAATCTCTGTACTGTTATTCAGGACTTTGTTGACTGGTGTCAGAATAGCGCCCTCCAGGTCAATACGAGTACGAGTGGTAGACTTCCGCCGGAAAAAACAGGACCCGATTAGACCAGTAAACATCCATGAGTGGACATAGAGACTGTTCAGACATACAAATAGCTGGGTGTTTGCCTCAACAACAAGCCGGACTGGACAGACAACACCACTGCGCTGTACAAAAGGGACAGAGTCGACTTTACCTGCTAAGGAGAGTGAGCAGGACTCTGTGGTAGCATCAGTCATCTGCTATGCTGAGGTTTGTTGGGTCAGTGGCATCACAGCAATGTACAGAACTAGACAAATTGATAAGGCCAGCAATGACCTGGGCTCTTGTCTAGACTCAGTGGAAGAGGTGGGAGAAAGGAGGATGATGACCAAACTTCTGGCCATAATGGACAATACCTTCCACCCCCTGCAGGAAACCCTGAGTGCCCTGAGCAGCACCTTCAGTGAAAGGTTGCTTCTTCTGAGGTGTGTGAAGGAGCGCTACCACAGGTCCTTTGACTCCACAATCTCCATCACTGCTCTCAGCAGACTCAAATAACTGCAGGCTGACTTGCCAAACTGTCTTATTTACCCTGTACATATTCATTATTAGTAGTAGTAGTAGTAGTAGTAGTAGTAGTATTGTGTATGTTGCTATGCTAAATATTATACCTTTGTCTAGTTATGTTTTTATTGTTGTAATTTACTGTAGTATTGTGTTTCTTTTACACTTCTGTAACAACTGATTTTTCTCCATGGCGAGTCAATAAAGTGTAACCTTACCTTACCTGATCTCCAACCGATGCTTTGCTCTGTGTGGAAATTGACTTTTCTGTTGTAATAAAGGGCAGCTTCACCACAGAACATGTTCTCCTTCTGTTTACTCTTTACATTAAGTTTTGATGCATGACTAGTTTTTTTTGCTGGATCCAGTCCCATTAAAAGAAAAATCTATTTATCCCTTAGACATGTTTAAAACAATTGATGATGTATTTAAGTTGTCCAGCATACAAGGTTTAATTTATATTGAGGAGATGATTTAACAGAGTCATTCTTTGTCTTCAAAGAGGAAATTGTGTTTTATGATCAGCACAAGTCAGAACACACACAAATCATAATCTGAACACAGTGTAATGGCCAAAGTTTAAAAAAAAAAAAGGGCTGTAATTATGCTGTGGAAACAAAATGTAGCTGATGTTGCTCAAACAGCAGTTTCCTACCTATCTGCTGACATTGACTCCTCTGTGGCTAAAACATGAGGCTGATGCTCTCAGATCAGTGGTTGACCTTATCATATGCCTAAAGAGAAGGAGAAACCACAACTTATTTTATGCAACATGGAAATGGCCCCTCTGATGTTCTGAACAAAGGTTGGATCCAGCTCTCAACAGCTGCTGAATTTGTGCACGGTCCACAGGAACACACACACACACACACACACACACACACAGTGTGAGGAGCACAAGTATTTAATCATCAGCAACTGTTCAGTGAACTCTGAACACACAGAACACGACAAACAGCCAGAAACACGCAGGAATCCTACCAGTTTGCTAAGCAGATTTTTGCAGACAACGGCAGAGATAACTGAATCAATGGTTGTTTGCATCTGAGAAATTAGGAGATTATTCTTTCATTCATTCAAAACACTGTCACAATTTATAGACATAGTATGCAACACTATGAGTTAAAGGAAGAATAGTCGAAGAAACTCCAATCATCCAAGAAATACAAGATTGGAAAGCGCTGTTGTTGTTTGACTGAAAGACACAGATTAACAAAAATGTTGTAAAACATTCTTGATCCTCAGAGAATGAATCCCACTGACTTGGATTTTTGCTGTAGTGTCACAAGCAAATCAGCTTGTCCAGTACTTTGTTTTTTTTTGTCTAAATACTATATATAAGAAATTAGATGTATTTAAGTGGTGGAATATCAGCTGCAGATGTAGCTTCTGAGATTGTTAGAAATCACGTTTGAATCTATGAAGCATAGTTTCTACTGCTAGCAACATTAGCACTGCAGCTAAGGTGGCCTTTAATTTCAAATTGCAACACTGAATCAAATGTTTAGAATATCAACAAAGACAGAGGGGATAAATTACTTCCTGTTTCCACTCGTCTCTCGTGTCTGAACGGAGGTCCACAGGGTGGACGTGCACACGGTGTCACACTGGTGAGTGTATGTTTGAGTCAGTGATGCTCACACGTGTTTAAGCTGGTACATATGTGGTTAAACCTGCACGCCTGCTGTGTGCATTAAACGTCCAGTGACGTATGATGGGAGCACATGTAGAAACTAACTCTTCACTTCACGTCACCGTCATTAGCACCCTGACAGCACTGACTCAGGAGAGTTGCGATGTGTATTTGTTTTCCTCTATTCATGTATTTGATTATTTATTTATTAATAACCTTTTTATTTAATTTTCCACTTGCCATGCCAGAATGTTTTTAATAGTGAATTAATTTATAGTGAATTTTTAAAAGTGAATAACAGTGTAGTATAACAGCATCCTTTGTAATGTGTTTGTTTTTTTACAATTAACATTCAAATTAAAAAAAATATTTTAAATGCCAATGGTGCCAAAGAGTGACGTTTACTGTCAGCTTAGTCAGACAATCAGCAGTGTTAACTAGTGGTCCTGATCCGAATCCTTCAATATTTAGTATCTGTGTATCTAAGACAAATACAATACTTATTTACCTTAAAATGTCCATCTTCGATTTTTAATGAATTACTATAAAATTATTTATATGAATGACAAAATAACCAGATGAATGTGATTTATGAAATTGACACGGGGGTCCTGAAGATGTATCAGAGATTTTCTGGAACTGCAGTATTACTTCAGTATCATTCCCATACCCGTGCTGTATTCAGGCAGACTTTTTCCTTGATAAATTTAATCATTTAAAAACTGCATTTTGTATTTTCACTGGTTATCTTTGTATTATTAAACATTTGTCTACAGAGCCATGTTGCTGACATTTGCATTGCTATTTGCATTATCAGGTCTATGTTTACACATTTTTTTCATTTGACATGACTTTTTCCATCATATATATATATATTAGCCACATTTTTTGCTACACTTGTACAATCCAATACAGTATCTCTGTTGTGAGTTCTACTTTTACAAGGTTATAAATACCTGTTTTTAAGTTCAAACTGTCAGAAAGGTGATAATTGTACTGTTTATTTTTGAGGTCATGGTGGGGGGGAGGTCGTACTGTGTAATATATTAAGGTGTTTCTAATGTTTTGTCCTTATGTAAACAGTAAAAGTAATGTAATGTAAAAGTAGAAATCATGGTAGAACTGCTGTGTTAGATACATAAGATTATACAGGTGTACCTAATAAAGTGGCCAGTGAGTGTATATTTTTATTATACTTTCGAAATGAACAAGCATAAATGAATTTCACTACCATAAAATTAACAAAAAGTCATTTATCTTGTGTGACATGACATTTCTATTTATTTTAATGAGAAATTAAAATCCTTTCGGCTACACTTAAACATTTAGTGGGTGTTTTGATTGATTGTGGTAGTTTCCATCTTGCATCAATATATTGTGTGGAAAAACTCTGTGCACTCTGTTCTATGCATTAAGTAAATTACATTATTCAGCACTCAAATCTGCTGATGGTGCTTCTTGTTCGTTTCCAAACGTAGAGCAAATCAGCTTCTGCCAAGATACTTCTCCAGTTCCTTTCAGATATAATATTTGGTTCCCCAGTCCCAGACTGAATCATCAGGAGACAGAGGGACGCAATGCAGCAAAATCTCAACTTCAAATGAGCGAGCACGACAGCTCTGTAATTCATCTTCATTTATTTAAATCCACTTGTTTAACATATACAAATAATAGTTGAGCCAATTCTTCATATAAAAACAGAATAAAAGTGGTCATCACGTCAGGTTTTAATCAGAGTTCAGCCTGTTGTTAAGACATCAACACACACTGAGCTGACAGGAATATGTCACCAAATACATGATGAGTGGAATAAATTATTGTCTGGGTGGAACAGAAGACCTGATGACTATTGAATATAATGAAACAGGAATTTGTGAGCCTTGTTCAGAGGGTAACGATAATGTCTGTGGGTTTAGACAGCAAGCGGGTGTGTGGATTAGTAAGTGAGACTTATGATCTCAGTTCTTCCACTTTGTCAGTCAGTTGTTTTGCATTAGCACCAGAGAACTCGAACACCTGAAAGACAGAACATACAAATGGTAATGGTTAAAAAAAAAATAGAAAATACTTAAAATATTCTTGTTTCAGCCTGTTGAATGTCACCTCAAAATGTGAATTAGTATTATCAACACTTCCAAATTGCCACATAACACAATTGTTCTCCAATTGTGGACAACTTTCATTCACAGAATGCCATCCGAGAGTAAAAGGGGGAACTGCTTCCAAGCTTCAAAGTGCTGCTGTCAGAAATGAGCAAGGAAAAAGATTTTGCAGTGGAGTCATACTTGGAGGACCACTTCATTGTTTACAACATCTTCTAAATAAGAAAATATTAATAACACAGCTGCCAGTGATGCATCATCACAGCAGAGCTGCACTTTGACAAAGGGGAAATTGTTCAGGCTAAAAAACACATTTCTTAAGCAAAGCAGTCCATGACAATTTACATTTTTTAATTACATTTTGGTTTCACATTGAAACTCTTGGATCTTTTAGATTAAGGCATTTCAGGTAGTGTATCTGTACAATTAATTAACTGTAAATAGGAGGAAATTGGCAAATGCCACAAAAAGGCCTGCTGTTTCCATCTGACTAAATTCATCAGGTGACAGGAAACCTGAGACTAATTTGACTCCCTATCTGCAGAATGTGTAAATGAGCAAATGTTTGCACCTTTATAAGTTTATAAAGGACATAATATGTCCATGTTTCTATATTTGCTGTGTATTTAAACTTACCTTCTCTCCATTCTTGTAAAACTGGAATGTGGGCATGCAAGATATCCCGCAGGATGAACTCACATCCTGAAAAGAGCAGAGCCAAAGAGTCAGACAACAAAGGCTGCAGACACTCACCACCACAGATAAAATCAGCTCAGAGTTTGGCTAATAACCAAAAACCTCTGCATATGTAAGCATAGCCATTATATCAGAAGGTGTTTCAGAGCATTACCACATGCGGTTAGAATAAACCACCACATAACCAAGTCTGGTCACCAAATATATACAGTTTCCTTCACAGCTCCCCACAGAAATGATGTTCAAGCCCTTTCACACATCACATAAACATCGTAGTTGTAGGAACAGTGTTTACAAGTTCCCCTGCTGATGGCTATATGGAAAATTGTGTGTGTGGTGTTGAGCGTTGGGCATCGCTGTACTAGCAATAATTGTAAATCTACATGTGCTCCAGACATTTTTTTAAAGGCAAAACACTTACTTCAGCTTCATCCACGTCCACCTTTAGGAAAACTACATTCTTGTTCTCAGGATTTTCTGACAGTTTCTGCAAGAGTGGATCAATGAACATTAAGACACTCGTGACACAGGATGCACATGTTGCCAAATGAATGTGAGAAGAAGATTATTACAATTCTGTTCCTGATTTTAATAAGATGGTGAAATTAGAAAAAAAATTATCTTCAAATCTTTATCCTTTTAGATCCATGTTCTGCTGTCACATTTTCCAGTAAAGCGGGTTATTCCTACATCAAGTGGGAATGACTTGACGTAAGGGTTGCCTTAGCAAGGAGATGCTCCTCAATCAACATGTCCTTCAGGAAAAGGGCTCCTCTAAACAACTAGAAACATTTGTTTCATGAAGGATGCAACTGCTGCTGGTCTAAAAATAAACACCTCATATACACTTTATGCCTAACTAAGTTTCTAAATAATATTTGTTGGCTTTTTTTATTATGAATTAGAAGGGATTATTGTTGTGCGTATTATGTACTGTAGGATTCCTCCACTTCTTGATATTTCCCTTGTTTATAAATGTAATAAAGTCTCCAAGCTGTGTGTTCAAATGAACAAATTAGATTAAAAAAAAAAAAAAAAAAATTTTATTAACGTTGTACCAATTTCTTCCTTTTTGTAACAAATATTTATTCAATTCATTCGATCAACTATGTGCTGAAGTGCTACGATCATCCACTTACCACAAATATTGGGCCAATCTGTTTGCAGGGGCCACACCATGTGGCTGTGAAGTCCACCACCACAAGCTTGTCTCCGGCTTCCTTCAGGATGGACTTGAAGTCATCCTACAGAAAATAATAATGTCTAAATTATTTGAGCTGTGTCAAAATAAGATGTTGTTGTTCAAGTGCAGCACGTTTTATTTATTACAGATTTTTTGTCTAAAGATTAGCTGTGGCCACTGCAAATTAAAACCTAAAACTTCCCTCATATCTAAAATGCAACAAGACAACATCACACACAAGTTTCAAAAAAGTCAAATCATTTTTTTTTTCTTCATTGCACAAATGTTCACTTACTTTTTTATTATACTTTATAGTTTAATCCATCCATGAGGACATTATAGCATTGCTGTGCCCTCCTTTTTTTAGTCTGAGGATTTTCCTTTATGCAAATTAACAACCTATGAAGCTCTGATGTATATTTGTTGTGTTGGGCTATAAAACTAAACCAACAAACTGTTAACCACTTATTATAGTCTGCAGTCAGTCAAAGTAGAGATCCATGATATAAACACACAGGTTAGCTGCTGAAAGACTGTATACAAAACTACATTTTGTACTTACAGTACACACCTTACTACGATTAATGAAGCATCAGTGGCTTCTCGGCGTGTTTTATAGCTGGGTATAGTATATCAGTATGTTCCCCGCAGTAAAGCTGGGTTTTACAAAACACGCATTAATAAGTGAGCAGCTATCCACACGCACGCACACGCACACACACACGGCCCTCGGTGTCATATAACTGGAAGCACTGACGTTAGCTAACGTTGGGTTGTTTCAGTAGCTAACCCCAAACCCATTAGCATCTGCGACTTCCCGCAAACAATGCCGCATCGTTCATATTACATACTATTGTTTCCATCAGTAAATACGCCTTGAACGCCTATTTTTTCCCCATTGTAACCAAACGCTGGTCGGGATTAAGCCCGCCTGGCTACAAGATGACAAAGTCCACAGCCACTCACATGGTGACGGCTATCAACCAGCACGCTGAAGGTAGCCTCTGGTTCGACTTCTTACAGGGAAGTTCAATCATATTATGCAACCAAGCGTCATTTATTCAGCCTCTTGTTGTAGTTACAGTGCATAAGGCGTCGATTGAAACCCACGTTCAGATTAATTAAACATTTATCGTTGATTGTTAAACGAGTTTTCTACATCCACGCACATTAGCTTAAAAAAAACTCCACATCTACACTTGTCAAATGCGGTGACGTTAAAACTCCTGTTTAAGTCTTTAAGATGCAGTTTGAGGTTTTTTCAAACTTTACCATATTCCTCACTAACCTATCACACCAGATTAGCTCTAGATAAAAGCATACAGGAGGACTAAGTTAAAAGAGAAAATGTAAAGACCGTTTAAACTCTGTCAATGTGAAGCTAACGTCAACTTCAAATCCAACGTTAATGTTATTTGCGCCGAAGGATTATGCGGAAGAAAAGCCAGTAGGTTTATTTCTGAACCGACTCAAAAATGAAACTTTAGGTTAATGTAAACCAACTAAACTGAGACGAAACCCCTGGAAAAGGAGAGCTCCTCTAATGGAGGCTGGGTCAGGAGAGCTACCCGGTCTGTGAACGCAGCACAGCATCGTTAAACGTTGACTAAACATCTACTAATGTGGCTCAATGGCGGATTTTTAACAGTGGGTCTTAAGCGATTAAATTAGCAAAATAAACAAGTTACAACTTACCAGATCTACTACTTCGCGAACCATGATACCTGCTCAATGAATGTTCCTACGGCTGAACAACGAGAAGCTGCGTATCAATGTCTTTTCCTCTGAATATTTGACCGCGTTTTTATCAGCAGCATCAAGTTGTCCAACAGCGGAAGTCGCCCTGCTTTACAAAATAAAAGCCTATTCGTACAGGTGTTGTGCCAGGAAAGGCACCCCTGACGGAAAATGCACCCCCGTCAGTCTGCACCTCCCACTAGGAAAATGTCACATCCATGAAACTTACACCACTAACCAGCATCAGTCCTACAACCTTACTCTCAAAATTATTCAATTCTGGGACAAACAGAAACCGTATTTTTAGGGGGGTCCATTTTGTGGCAGGCCAGTCTGCCCTGAAATGCATTGTCCTAAAGAAATAATTAATTTAAAGCACCCATTGTGATTTTCTCTAGGTTTAAGGGAGGTGTCCTGGATCTAGATTTTAATGTAACACTGGCATATTTCTAAGTTCTTGTTTTGTGCATTTGGTTGTGTTTTTAAAGAGATTTAATGCAATGTTCCATTTGTTGCATCTTTTCTTATTGCGTCTTGGTTCAAGACATGTATCCTGGATGTGGATGTAAATTTAACACTGGTGTTTTTGTTTGTTGTTGGGTGTGTTTTTAAAGCGATTTTAACGTTTTGAAAGCGCTTTTATGCGACAGGGGTGCAGGGGTGCCTTTTCTGGCACAACACCTGTTGACTTAAAAAGTACACTACACCCATGTATTTTTTGTAGTACATACATAATTACATAGAGGTTTGTTGATATTCACACAACTGTTTTTGCAAGCAGAATTCATATTGTGTGTAAAAATATGTTTTTTGTCAAATGTGTCAGTTTGGATTCAGGTCAGTCAAATCCTACAGTGGCTCTGAACTCAATGCACTGCGTAACAAAAAAAAAACAATTTGACAGCACAGGCACAGTATTTAAAAATGCTAAGAAAACACAACCAAACACAGAAATTATTTTAAACTAAATAATACACATACACTTTTTTCTTGGGTGAGTGCAGTGATGCTACTGTTTGGGGACAGGATTGATTTGAAATAATTAGTTTTCTTGAATAACTGTGTTCTTTCAAATGTATCGTTTTTTTTATTTTATTTTATATCCACTTTTAGTTGAATTTTAATATTTGCAACATGTGTGTGCAAATATAACTGATGTGGCTATGCCAAAACATGTCAATTTTTGTTTTAATATTGTTTTAACAATTAACAAAACTGATCACCAAAATAAAACAAACAACACTGGACTGAGTTAGCTTCACCTTGATCAGTAAAATTCTGCTTATTACTGCATCATTATTAACAACCTAATGAAATCATATATATTCACAGGGATATTTTATTGGAACCATAGCCTACTTTTACTGTGATACTTTAAGCAAATTTTGCTAATAGCAATTCTGTGCTTTTTCTTTTGACTTGTTAATGCAGGACTTTTACTTGTAATAGGGTGTTTTCTTTCGACTAATTGTTGAATTAGAGGTTTTTTTTTCTTTAAATGAAGGATCTGTTTTCGCCAGCGGAATTTTATTTTGAAGGCTATCAGCGACGTAGGCTACTTTAATTTTCATAACTTTACATCAAAATGTTGAAAACACAGTTAAGTGTTGCTGTCTGTAGTCCATCTGCCAAATATATTTTAGTGTTCCGTTTATGTATAAAGTGCTTCTACGTGTCTTTGACATCATTTTATAAATGATTACCGTGCACATAAAGATAAAGCTGACAGAAAATACCTTACAGACTACTATAGTTATAATACACTATATATACCACTACGGAGATAACGCATATTTTTATGACTTGCCACAATATCGTGTTAATGTTTGTTTTATTATGTGTAGCTTGATTATTTCAGTGACTGGAATGAAAGAGGTTTACCAGTAATTCAAGTCACAATGACTTGACAAATTCATGGTTTACCGTAAACGACTGAGTCAGCGCAGCCAAAATCCGCCTACCGACGTCCCGTGAGTGGCTGGCCGTCATTACGTCACTTCCATAAAACTTCATTCAGCCCGTTAAGTGTGTCATGATTTGGTTGCTGAACTCCGAACATCTACTCTATATTTCCCAAAGTATATATTTCTATTGTAATTTGCTCAATAATTGTGACCTCTAGGAGGAGTTGGGAACCACTACGTGAACATTTCTATTTTATTTAGAGTAATTTGTACTACCTCCAACTAGGGACACTAGAGCAGTAAAATACTGCTATGATACATTAGTGTTAACAACCTGAAGATAAAATATATGTTCATATATTAGTACTATATTTTCTGCACATCAGATAATTTATATTTTAATATTTTAAGTATGGTTTGCGAATAATACTTTTGTCCTTTTACTTATAATTTTGTTGTATTGGTACTTTCATTTACAGGTAGAGCTTAAGCCATTTTCCACCACTTCATACCCGCATGGTTCACCTGAACAATCCTACAATAGCGCCTCTTGGTCTACACATGGTGCTGAAGAAGTGTCATTCCATAAACCAGCAATGACACTTAACATGGACTTGTAATAATAATATAAACAAATGCATTTTGTCTCAGACTAATTTCCACCAAATGGCTTCTGACTCACAAATATAATGTTAAAAAGGTTTGTATTTTGATAATTTATCCAGTATAACACTAACATTATTTCAGTCACTTGTGCCCCCACAGTGTAATTACTGATAAGTGCTGTTTTTGCAGCGTGCAGGAAGGTGGGACCTCTGCTGTGGTCCAAAAAATGCATATTCCCATAGGTTTGCAGACTCTTCTCCAAAGTGACTGAACCATGTCTTGCTCCCTTGGACTAAAACTCGCCATGAGAGAGACTAAAAGCATCCTATGTAACCATGGAGCCGGGGCTCTTCACAACCTTATGAAATTCAAATTAGCATGTATAGTCTATTTCCTGATGAAAAGAAAGGCTTCATTTGGCAACATGAGACTGACAGAGCCTGCTGTGTTAACTAGACAGCACTCATTTTAGTACAGAAAGGCGAGCATGTGTTCAACTTTTTTCTTCGTCTCCTCAGGCCTTACACACAGGACACATATAGAGTAACACTACTTTTGTATGGCATAGATACTGACAGTTGTGTCATCTAAGTAACTTTTTTTCTTGCTTACTAACACTGCCCTCATGCCGTGCTGATTTATCACAAAAGATGATGTACACTCACACATTGTTATTTTAAAAAGTACCTTAAAATCTCCCAAACTTAGCAGAATAGTTCAGCTTCGTACAAACCATCACAACCTTCAAAATAATCAGGGGATTAATTGTTTTTGATTTTACTCTTTCACATTGAAAAATAAAATAAAATAAAAATTAATAAATTGCAAGACAGGGGACCAGTTGCTTCATTGCTCTATTGTCTATGATTTTATCACTGTGATTACAAAAACATTAAAATAACCTGCATTTGCATGTTAATATGAACATTTTTGTTCCTTCATTTATGACTTTGGTAGTATTGTGTTAATAATAATCCTCATTCTTCTGCTGATGCCATGTTCCACATCAAACTGCAACAACAGCCTTGCCGGTGTTTTCTCCCTTCAGCATCCCCATAAAAGCAGCTGGCATGTTTTCAAAGCCTTTTGTCACATGCTCCTGACTCTTGAGTTTTCCCTGTAGAAGCAGAGTAAAGAAACATGTGAAACTTGTAGGAATTTTTACTCAGACTCATACAGAAATGTAAAATAGACCGAGCATTGTAATAAATGTTTTTAATCACCAACCTCTTTCATCCATCCCATCAGTCTCTTGAGAGATTCAGGGTGTTTGTGCTCCCACCTGCTCTGCATGAAGCCCTCCATCTTAATCTGCTTAAAGATCATGGTCAGATAGGGGTATGGGCCTGACAGAGAAAGAGGGAAGAAATATTTTATTGGTAGTCCAAGAAAACAAATTGTGTCAAGATAAAGGTATATTTTTACATGTCCACCTGCATCAGCAGCACAATATCACCCTCTAGTGAACAAAGACATTAATACATGTGATGGCAAAAGGGTAAACTATGTATTTACAGTATAATTGGCAGATGTATTTGTAGATAACAGAGAAGTACATACCTGTCTGTGGCGTGGTGTCATTGTACACAGAAATACTTCCACACACAGCTATTCTTCCAAAGTTCTTCATTTGTTGCAAAGCAGCAGTTGAAAAAGAGCCTCCTACCTACAACCAAGACAGAAGAGCCAAATAAATATCAACAAACAGTAATAATATCGTTTTAAACACTGAGCCTACACTGGTGGAGTAATTTAACCACATGTACTAAACAGTTATTAGGAGAGCAATAGTCATGTAAGATATGAGCTAAACCAAAAATACACTGAGATTTAAAAGAAGATCACAGGAAAAACAATATGAACCAAACTACATATGTTCAAGGACATCAACCCATCTTGGAAATACACCACTGCTGCTTACATTGTCAAAGTAGCAGTCGTATCCCTCTGGAGAAGCCTTCTTCAGTG
>JAUMHL010000011.1:8645364-8673509 GCA_032362345.1 Sandelia bainsii
AGATGAAACCTGAAAGACTGTGGTAAAAATTGTGAACTTTATTAAAGCTCGTCCAGTCAACAAACGAATAATTGCACGGGTGTGTGAGGATGAGACCCACCACACACTCCTCCTCCATACTGAGGTGCGCTTCTCGTCCCGGGGTTGTAGCCCTGTCTCCTAAAAATTACATTTGTATACAACTAAACTGCAATCCCGATTATGTTTTCTGTTAACGTAATGATCATATATTCACACTTAATGTATTTTTGTCCGCCAAAATATCCGATCTGCATCCAGTTTTCTGTCCGCGAAAATATCCGACGTTACATTTCAACATCCAGACATGTGAGTGTAGCGAAGTGTTTTATTGTTGGGAAAGGACAAACGTTTGTTGGACTGTCACCAAAATCACACCTGACATCCCATCACTGCAACAAGAAGCCCAAGGCTCACATTAAATGCCATCCTGTTTGTAGCCTGTATGAAAGGGAACAAGTTCATGTGTCATGAGTTCACAGATACATAGGAAAGACTGCTGATACATTGCAGTCTTCACATGAAATAATCTGTTCAGAAAAAATACACACTGTTATGCACATTATTCTCACCGTTTGGCTTCAATGAACATGTAGCCCATTAACTGTTCTGTACTGTTATGCATTGAATATGAAAGATCAAAACAATTAAAAAGTACTAGGCCTATTTTATTTTTCCTTAGTAATATTTTTTGTCCGGGAGGAGAGAAGGTGGGGGTCGTCAACATATTTACTGGTAAAATAGGGGTCCCTTGGGAAAAAGGTTGGGAACCACAGCCTTAGACTAATTATTTGTTATTTTTCATATAACACCACTGTCCTATTAAAGCAGCATTATTATTGTTGTATTTAAACAGACTGTAGGATCCAGGATGGGTACTCTGTGGTTTTTAATTACTGTGCCTGTACTGATTCAAAAAAACTAATTCAAGATAAATGCATTTACTATCACCACACATAGAAAAAACAGAAAGAAGCAGATTATATAACCCAGTCACGTAAATGGGTTTACATTTTCTTACAAGGATTTCTTTCAGCAAAAATAAGTATTTTAACTTAACTTGTTAATACAATTATAAGAAGACGAACTGCAGGACACCACTGATTTATGGTTTGAAAAACAGCGTGAAGTTAATAAAAATGGCAAGAATATATCTCCCGGGGCTACCTTTTATTTGTGCCCAATATTCTAAAATAAAATATAGCTTACTTATTTAATCATGCTGTCTCCCAAAATGCTTTATAAACTTTATCGATATAACTTTTCTCACCAGTTGTCGTTCTGCACAGAGGAATGCTAGAAGTTTCTATAAGAATGGTTGAAAGCACGATAGGACAGGAGGCCAGACACGAGCTTCAGTCCGTAAATCTGATTGGCGTTTGCACACCTCGTACGTATGACGGAGGACGTTACGCTGTTCCTGCGTGTTGACGTGCGTTCAGTTCGGACGTTTGGCGCGTACAGCTAACTGGCTAGCCGACGGGATGGTAAGAACCAGAGGTCCTGAATAAAATTGTAAGTAAGAAATATTTAGTATTTTCATTTCATTTAGATTTTTATTGAAAAGATAGCACCTGGGGCAGTCGCTTCGACAGAAGTGAGAAGAAAGATGGTAGCTACAACGTTAGGCACGCTTTGTAGTTCTTAACGTAACCGTTAATTGTAGCTAGCAGTTTGCTGTTTAAATTTACTCGAGCTAGCTAGCTAGCCGTTGTCACGGATCTGTCCACAACGTTACAATACCTTCACCGGATGAAAGAAGCGAAAATGTGTCCAGTTTCGGTTCCCCTTTTGACCTAAATACTTGTAAGTATGCGAACACAGCGACATTTGTAGCAGAAATTTCCTTGGGCGTTAACCTCAACGTTAACTGTTGACTACGACAAAAGTTTGATTCTTGTTTAAAAGCTAAGAAGATTCAAGGGTGTCTCTGTCGTGTTTTATTGTTTTACTACTGTCTAGTTGTGATATAGATTGAAATTACTGTTAGGTTAGCTGGTGTTCGTTAAACTTGGACTGAACGCAGTATTGCTATGATATTATGAGAGGAGATCGTAACCTATATAAATTTCTGTTTATTTCCTGTCACATTCATTATACTGCTATTTATTATTATTATGGATTAAACAAATTAAATAGTTAGTAATTGCTTTGCCACGTTAAATTGTATTGTTTTTGTTTAACCTAATTCTTTGTGAACCATATTATGCTGTGTGACTGACTAGCACATTAACAAGGAGGACACAGAGCTCTAAATCACCATGTTAGACGGTGGCCAGTTTGTGGAGGCCCTGGGCCGTCTAGGTTATCCTGGTGCATCATCACTGAAGGCCTCAGAGTTTGACTGGCTGTTTGACTGTGCCCTGGAGAACCTGCACTTCTTGCGCTTTTTCTGTCGGACCATAAACCGGAGCAATGTTCTCACCACTGAAGAGGCACGTGCATTTCAGGACTTACGGAAGTCTGGCAAGCCAATTCTGGATGAAGCAGCTTTAGGCGAGGTTCTTAAACCCATTGGAGCTTCAGATGGGAGCAGAACAAACATCTTGGGGCCCACTTCTTCATCATCACCTTCTATCTTTGCAGCAGATGGGGATGTCACTATAGAGGACTTGGAGGCAGAGCTCCAGGCACTGCGTAAAGAGAAAGAACTGAAGCAGCGACGTTACAATCTGTTGCAGGTTGTGGCCACATCCCGTGCAGATGTTGACCTGCGACTCACTGCAGAGCTGGACAGTGCTGCATGTAGGCTAAAGGAAACCACTGCATCGGTTGGGGCTGAAAATGCTGACACCAACACTCTGTTACAAAACTTAACAGATGAGGTGAGAAAACTTGCGTCATATCTCCCTGTTCTAGAAGCTAAACAAAAAGGAAAAAGGGAACCTGTGATCCCATCAAACCCTTCTATCTCCAAAAGGCATACTGCCCTCATCTCACAGCTGTCCTTGGATCCATACCTGCACCAAGAGGAGCTTAACACCAAAACACTAGCTGCCTTCACTCAAAAGCATTTTTTCCAGGGAATCTCTGACATTGTTGAGACTTCTTGCTCTGAGCGCTTTCAGGTCCTTGACCTCAGTTCTTGTGAAGAGGAGGAAGAGGATGGGCTTGACAAAATGGAGGAGGAGGACCGGGTGGTGGAGCACAGGAGAAAGGAGATGGGCAGACTTCAGTGGTCTCATATTGTGACCCAGCACCAGCTGATGCAGGCTACGGCAGAGGAGAAGAGTGTTAAGGCTGGACTGGATTGGCTCTCTGAGAAGTCTGCTCATACCAAGGTAGAGCAGACATGTACATAATGTGTATTTTAGGTGTATATTTCTGTCTATTGTAATCAGTCATTGCTCGTGATATCATGGCTTGTTCTGTTATTACTATTACTGCTTACTCTCAGCTCTCCTTTATATCTGTATCTTCACTCTACCAGAGCATTTCCACCTCCTCCTCACTGCATGTGCGTGATGCTGTGTCCAGGAAGGAGCTGCAAGCTGTGGAGGTTGAGCTGGAGGCTCTGCTTCATGGACCAGTACCTGCTGCCCTTAGAGAGTCAGCAAAGCTGCTTAATGTGCCAGTAGTGAGGGGAGACCTGGCTCTACAGCTGGCCAGGCAGGACTACTACACCTCCAGACAGGACCAGGTTAGTAGGTGACATCCTTTTCAGTGATTTTCATTCTAAATATGTAAATATCTAGAAATTAATCACAGCTAAAACTCATGGTTTTGATTGCTGCATTAACCGACACGTAAAACTGTGGAAGACCTCTATCAATGTAAAACAACGTGGAAATAACAGTTGACAGCCAAATAGAGTGAAATGTATGTAAATCTCTCCACCTAGGTTCGTGACTATCTACTCCGCCAGAAGGCATCCTTTGAAGTGATCCTCTTGGCTCAAGAGATGGAGTTGAGGAGGTGGAGAACATGTTTGAAGCAGCTGGGAGAAGTAAACAGCAGAATGGTCAAGGAGAGTGAAGCTGCTACCTTAAGTATTGAGTCGCTGGCGCATCCTGACTTTGCTGTCAACCCTAGACCCAACCCTATTATTAACTGCAAGGATGCAGCATTTAGCAGGTAGGCGCCTGAAATGTATATATTTTTTTTTTTTTAGCTTTTTCTTATTTATTGTTTTAGAAGCATGTGCGTTGCCTATTTAGCCTTTCAATACATTGTAAAATTGTAGTAATTTTTCTACTTATCTATTTATAGATAAAGAACAAAAGTGCAATGACAGAAATCCCACAGTGTAACTCAGTTGATTAACTAGTTCACTCACTCATTCACTTAACCACAGTGGCTGTTTGCAGATTTAAACCAATCTTCCTCTGCAACATGTGTGTAATGTATGCTGCTTTGTGTTTATGCCACACTTTGTCCTTCATAAAATGCAGACTGTCTCACTTTGTAATTCAATATTATAGCTTTCCTGACTCTTTCCTCAGACTGCTTCACATCCTTGACCATGATTTAGACGGTGGTCGATCAGAGCCTTTTCGGACATATGAAGCATTGGACCAGGCTGCTCGTGACCAAGCAGCCAACCTCCAAATGACACGAGATGCTCTAGGCGGTGCAAACAGAGAGCAGAACTACACAGCTGCTTGTCTTTATGGCGACTGTGAGGCGCTCCACAGGTCAATGTACACAGAGCTCCAACAGCTGGTCTTAGGGCCGCAGGTACGTCCAACCATCAGCACTGACCAGGAGCTGCTCTGCCCAAATGCACAGGTGGGTTTGTTTCATTTTCTTTTATGCACAGTCATCAGCAGTTCTTAATGTGAGTCAGTTGATTTCTAAATTACTCATCACTGTTGGTGTGGGAAGCTGGTAACACAACATTTCTTTTTCTTTTGCACAATGTCAAGTGCCTAATAAAGACACAAAGGTGTTGGGTATAAAAGCAATGTGTGATAAATGGCCCCTCAGGTGGAACTACTTTGCTACACCTCACAAAAGGCTTAGTATCAAGTGTGTGTATTTGTCTGCTGAATGTCTATTAATCCATTTGTATGGAGGCATTTTTCCTTTTGCAGTCACTTAAGAATAGCATATTAAAAAAATGTACGCCATGTCCCCTCTGTGGATGAGCTGAGTCAGTAAAAATTTGATGCATGGGGCTTAACACAAGAAATTCACTTTGGATATGGCTTTACCTTGATACTTACAGTCATGTGCAAAAAATAAAATTTTTTAAAATAAAAATATAATAGAAATAATCTGACTATGAGAGGCAAATACAACCTCAGATGAACAACAACATTTACGCTTTTTCACTGTGCCATTATTTATTTAACAAAAATAAAGGCAAAAATGTGTTTCATAAAAAAAATAAGAGGGAATCCTAACCTCTGCACTGTAACTGTGTTAACTTAAAATAATTATTTACTTTGTATTAACACAATTGGTCTGTTATTTAGAAATAAATTTATTTATTTCCTTGAAGAATTAGCATTACTTGAAGTTTTTAGAGATTAGAGCTGACAATGTTTTATTTTATAATAAAATTTTTGTTCTTGCTTAGCCTATTGCTGCTTATTTCTTTGTCCTGTTCTCATCCTAATCTTTGTGCATCTACAGGAGCTGACGGTGAAGCTTGTGGAAGCAGAGTCTCAGCTACAGAGTTTGCAGCATTTAATGCAAGAAATCATGGGGGAGGTTAAAGCCAAGCGTTCTCAGCTAGAGCGCAATGCCCTCCTAAGGCGGGAGAGGGAGTTGTACATCTATTTTCACTTGGATGCCAGTCTACTGCAGAAAATAGTAGAAGATCTGGAGAGCAAAATGGCATTGAAGAGAGGGCAACAAACAAACTAGAGTGTGCGGTTTCTGAGCCTTCAGAAGTCAAAATGTGTTATTACAGCTAAAAGAACTACAAGTCTGATAATAAGCACAAACTGTTCTTTAAGCAGAAGAAAGAAACTCACGGTCTCTGCCGATATCAAGCAGGAACCTGCTCTAAATCTGGACATTCACATGTTTTGTGTGGGAGATTGATATCAATCACTGTCTTAATTAACTGAACTCTGGGAAAACGCAGAACTTGACAGAATTAGCTTTGGTTTGTGTGATGATTTGGATTTGTTTGAATGGGTTAATTTTAATTAAGAGTTTTACATGAAGCAATCAGAGAAACATTTAGTCTTTTTCTGTTATAAAATTTCTTCTTTTTGTCTTGAGTCATCTGATGAATAAAGAAAAATAATATCTTTATGGAGGTTTTTTTTTTTATTTTATCTGTTTTTTTGTGTACAGGTTGTACACTGCAAAAGACTGGTTGGTAGCTTTTTTGGACATTTTTGGATGTGAATTTCAGATGCCAGTTTAAACCAGGTCTTTGGGTAACGGACTTAACTCTCCCCTTTGTCTTGCTTAGGCGGTTGGTGGTTGAAGAGTCAGAGATCCTCGTGTAGAGAGAGATACAGGTGTTCTGACTGGGCGATGGAGCATTCCAGCAGCAGGTTGTACTCGGGGCCTCTGTCCGAGGCGGCCCAGAAAGTCCTGGTTGCTCTACGAGCCCAGAATTTACATGCGGCTAGACACAACCAAATCTACTCCTGTAGTCACAGTCAAAGTGAGTCAGGGCACGGATATAGGATATCACATTAAATGTAGACATTTTATGTCACTTATACTCACATGTGTACAGTTTGTTCGATTCATAATGTTTCTGTTTTGAAGTAACTGAACAGGCTAATTATATAAGCAGCTGAGTTATCTGTACTCATGTCATTTTTTTTCTCTTTGTCCACGATTACTTGCTAACAAGCATTTTAGTCCATCTGTTTGTCAAAACAAGTGAAAAGACAATTGTAGCTAAGTAACATTTCAGATGATTGCAAAATACTAGTATGAAGAGTGTTGCTCTGGGATACTGTATGCTATTTCTAGTCTCTTGTAGGTCTTGTGGAATCCAATAATTGAGCAAAAAAACCTGGTTTAGAATGTGCCTACTTGATAAATCACAATAACATACAGTACTGCATGACAGAACTTGCATTTCCTTTAAAGTCCAAGTCCAAAGTGCCTCTCCAAGAATAGGATTAGATCAATATTATTAGATTGTTTTACATTTCCATATTTTGTGTTCACATGTAAAACTTTTTAAAAAGAGAAGGTAATTTAGAATTAGTGATGATGTTTTCTGTGAGCATATGTTTTCTTTTAGTTTTCTTGAGGGTTTATGGCTTTCTCCTTTGTTGTGTATGTGCTAGTGGAGAGATATGGCAGTGCAAGGGAGCATTGCACTCAAAGCACAAGGAGTATAAGTCAGGAGGAGAGGAGAGACGGAAACACAGATCGGTAAGTCAGATTAGGTAGTAAATACATAAAATGCAAGGGAAATATGACTAAGAGTATTGGATTTTTACCAAGTTCACATTACTTTACACTCACCATTTGCAGAGTGATCTTGGCCTACCCAATGACAGTAATCACTAGAAGTAGTACAGGGACAGGTTAATGTATTTAGAATATATAAATATAGCATACTTTTATATACTAATGGAATATCAAACTCACCTCCTCAATGTACTTTATAAGTGTAAAATGGTAAAAGTAACAGCATTCCCTCTCCTAATGGCATGGTTCACACCATGGCCCAGAACCCAGGTGTCGTCTTTTTCCACCTCTCACCATAAACCCTTCAGCCACAGCTCTCAGACCTTGGCCTACTGTCGGTACTCAAAGACACCAGAGAGCTCCCTGTCATCCTGTTCCTATTCCTGCTGGGATTCTGTACTCCAAACGCAGACGTCTGAGACTGAAGCTTATTGTCAGCGCTCACAGATGTATCCCCACAGAAAATACTCTGAACCCCCTGTTTACCAGTCCAGCCAGGCTCTGTCATTTCCTCAACATGAGGTGTATGAGACGACTGCTTCCTTCTCCCATGGAAACAAACATCCTCGGCCCCTCCAAATACCAAAGAGACTTTCTGATCAGGCTACATTTTGGAGACAGTAAGTATCAAATGAAATACAGCATGCAACGTATATAGCACAAAGGAAAGCAGTGTGAATTTTAATGTAATGATGTGTGTAAATGATTTAAAATATGCATGCTCATCGTTTTAATTCTCTCATAGGTCTACTGTAGAAATCAGGCCGTCTTTCATCCTTAGTCTTTCACCAGACGATGATTGTCCCAGTGAGGTATTGTTCTCCACAATGGAAAACCCAAATACCCATAAAGAGGAGCCTGCTTTGGCTCATCGTCCAATTTCATCCTGCCTTAAAGTAAGTGTTGAAACAAATAATGGCACATCAGGTGGACAGAAAGAAAAGAGAGGCACAGGGTGCTCGAACATCCCCATAAATGAGGTAGAAGATCTAGTTTCAGATAGTCAGTTAAAGTGGAAGCAACCTCTCTCTGACCACACTGACGAGGCCACTTATGGAGTAGAAGATGGAGGCCTAAGTAAGCAATCAAAGTCTGAAACATTTGAAACTGGAAGAATGCATTTATGTTCCAGTGGCTTCTTACCAGGACAGGACACAAATTCACCCAAGTCAGTGAGAGGTCTAGCTGGGCAGGAAGGGTTAGAGTTTGTAGTGCATATGATTAAGGCAGGCACAGGACAAATGTCAGACACTGAACATGAAATGGAGGTTGGAATAAAAGGAGCTTCAGAAGAGGAGATAGACTCACTCCTGCCAAATAAGAAAATATCAACCAGTGAAAATGAAGATATTTTGTTCTTGGGAACCAATGAGGACACTAACTTAGAGAGCAGCTTATATTTGGTAACTACAAGTAACATGGATAAAAGCACTGACTGTAATAGTGGGGGAGCAAGGTTTGTGGAGACAGAAGTAAATGGGTGCAACTTCAGTGCAAGTGAAATCAAAGAAGCTGAACATCCACAAGGCAGCGAGAAAGAAGCATTAACAGCTGGAAATAATTCTGGCGGTCCCTTAAGACCATTGTTATTAAGTGGAGATCACAAAGTAGGCCCCTGTCGAGCTGAAAACCCTCAAGTCCCATATCAGACTGTGTTTGAAACAGAAGAGGAACACCCAACCGGAGAAACAGTTGTGCAGTGTGTGCCAGCCAAATTCATTCTGGCTGATACCAATCCTAATAACTTGGCGAGAACTACAAAGGAAAGAGTTGATATGATGGAGATTGGACTGGAAGTGGACACAGAGAGCAGGTCAAAAGCAGACATTAATATAGACATTGAAGACATAATGGAAGCAGAACAACCACATTGTTCTGTTGTCCAGACAAGACAGAAACAATGTGAGTGTAAATTGGTCAGTGACTTAACTGGAGGAGACACAGGGCCAGGAGCAAGCAGGAACGATAGAGATGAGTCAGTGGTCGTAGTTGTGGACAGTGAAGGTGCATCTTCAGGTAAGTGCATGATGGGTAACAATCAGAGGTGGGTAGAGTAGCCAAAAATTGTACTCAAGTAAGAGTAGCATTACTTCAAAATAATATTACTCAAGTAGAAGTAAAAAGTAGTCATCCAAAAAAATTATTAAAGTAAGAGTAAAAAAGTATTCGGTGAAAAGACATTTCCCAAGGTCTGCTTTGACAGTGAGATCACTATTTTGGATTTACCCTTTGTTTAAAAGAACATTTTTAAGAATACAGAAAAACTCAATAGTATGTTGTGAAAAATCTTTCAAGTGGTGTGAATGACATCAACACACTGTATGATCAATATGTAACTTGATAACTTAGGTGTTAAGTGTAATAACAAGGTGTTAAGTTAGACAAAAGTCTGCTTATATTTAGCTTGTTATGATTTAAATACAGTCCTACATGATTTTAAATTGTTCTTTAGATTCGGTTTGTTCGTGAATGTCACGACTCTAGACGGCGTCTCTGGTAGAATAAATGGTTAAAAAAAAGAAAAGAAAAAGTAACGAGTCGAGTGTTGTCTATTGTAGCGGAGTAAGCAGCGTTTCTTCTTCACAGATCTACTCAAGTAAAAGTAAAAAGTATGGTGCAATAAAACTACTCTTAGAAGTACATATTTTTTCAAAAACTTAAGTAAATGTAACGGAGTAAATGTAACTCGTTACTACCCACCTCTGGTAACAATCAACAACCTTTTATCAGAATTCACCACTAGAGAGTGTTAGAATACTTTTCTGTGTCTGTTGTGTTTCAGATGCAAAATATGGAACCAGAAAGCGTACTACTTTAGCATAAAAGTCTGTAAAGCTACACTTAAGGTCAACTTTGTACAATCCTCATTTCAGTTATACATTGATTTGGGACTTAATCTGTAGATGAAGTACAAATTAACTGCTTTAAAGTGCATTTGTTCAGGCTAGGATATAAATGTAGTTAACTGGACTTGTGTAGAACTGTGTTCTTGTGTCATTTTCTAGCTTAGGAAAAGCAGTACTAGGGGGTGCTAAAGTATTTCAAGTTGTGCTAATCTCTTGCCAGTGGCTTTCAGCCATTTTTATTTTATCAGTGTGGCAGCGATGACAGAGCAGTACTTAAGAGACTCAGCACTGACAAGGCCTATTGTGTGCCTGCTCACATTACAGCCGCAGGAAGGGAGTTTGAGTTTAAGCTGCTGAGACAATGCTGAGTCAATTCACATGTACGCATCTCCAAACACACACTCGACAAGAAACACAAACAAGTTGTGTTGTAACACAACTTTTTAGCCAGGATTTATGGTGTTGGCTGACCTTGTCCTGTCACACACTGCTGAGGTCTAATGTGTAAGCTTCCATGTGTGCTTACTCGCATGCATACAACAGAGCGAATTCATTGACTGAGGACAAGTCTGGGAAAGTGATGAACAGGTAGAAATGCTTTTACCTCTTCCCTTGTAGAAGACTCGGGGAGAGAAAGTTGTCCCACACCTATGTTGTCCCAGGAGTACAAGGCAAAAGGGCCACGGATCAAAGTGCCCTGTCCTCAAGTGAGTCAAGATTGCAATAGTATATACGTAGCACACTTTGTTTAGACACTTTAATTGGGGAAATAGTGTACCTCAATAACTTATTTGTTTACTTGTCTTTTTACACACAAATAATGATGTATTGCATTTTCCCTTCCCTTTTTGTCTGTCTTTTTCTTTACCTTCATAATCCCTATATGCAGAGGCAGCAGTGTGTATAGCGACACCACATCAGAAATTTCAATAGCTTTCTTCAAAAGGCTTAGGCTTTTATTTCCCTGATGCACATAGAAATCAACCTGGTTTGTGTGAAACGGGTTGCTTCTGACAAGTGATAGCTCCCTCCTGAGCTGTAAAGGGAAGAAAAGCCCTTACAAAGACTATGATACACATAGGCAGAAAACGAGAGAACAGCAAAAGAAAGAACTATAAAGGGAAGAAGAGATGTGGAAAGATGGGAGGATGGTGTGGGAGAGCAACAGAGAAACATATGCAGTGAGACCACTGAAGGGGACAAAAGTAGGCGGTGCAGGACTTCGCTGTATTGCTAGAATCACCAGCGAACATACCAATTCATTCTTTCTCTCCCCTTATTCACTTTATTAGACTTCCCTCCATCCTGTACTGGGCTGGAGGCCATGGCCTGTCTTGGTTTTCTGTCTATGTCGTGTAGCACAGCACCCTGGGGGGAGGGTTCATGACTTTGTCAGCAGAGAAATAAGGAAGGCTCTCCTCAGGGAGCTGAGTCACAATAATTCTTACCTACAGACCCCACTGCACAGGCTTGATGCTTTTGCATAAAAAGAGATGGGACTTACTTATGAATAATGGAGATGTTTGTAAGACATTGGCACAGCAAGGTAAGGGTGTGCTTTGGGCATATGGGACTCAAATTTCTGTCCATCTTGTTCTTTTTCACCTTTTTTAACTACCTCACCTTTGTTCCTCATTCTTCCACCTCTCTGCTGGCCACTATGAGATCATAACATTTCTGTGGGTTGACTACCCTGTATGTTATATTTTTGTGATTTATACTGCCTACCTATATGTGGAATGAATCTATATGTATTATATATTTTGACCTCTATCACGTCTTTATCTCACAGAGTTTAACATACAGTACTGTGTGACAAAGGTATCGCATTACATACAGTGCTGTGAAAAAGTATTTAAGCCCTCCCTTCCTGATTTTTTTTTTTGGCATATTTGTCATACTCAAATGATTCAGATCATCAAATAAATTTTAATATTTCCCAAAGATAAAACTGCAGGCCTCATTTGCTTCAGTTAAGGTCAATGTTCATGATTCAACAATAAGAAAGAGACTGGGCAAAAATGGCACACATGGGAGAGTTCCACAGCAAATAATCTGTCGACTGATGAGACAAAAGTTGAACTTTTTGGAAGGTTTGTGTCCCGTCACATCTGGTGTAAACGCAGTATTTCATGAAAAGAACATCGTAGCAACAGTCAATGGTGGTGGGAGTGTGATGGTCTGGGGCTGCTTTTCAGCTTCAGCACTTGGATGATTTGCCATAATTGATGGAACCATGAATTCTGCGCTCTACCAGGAAATCCTGAATCCAGGTCCAGTCATCAGTTCGTGACCTCAAGCGCACTTGGGTTCTGCAGGACAATGATCCAAAACACACCAGCAAGTCCACCTCTGAATGCCTCAAAAAAATGAAGATTTTGGAGTGGCCTAGTCAAAGTCTGGACTTAAATCTAATTGAGATGCCATTACCTTAAACAGGCCGTTCATGCTTGAAAACCCTCCAGTGTGGCTGAATTAAAACTATTCTGCAAAGAAGAGTGGACCAAAATTCCTCCACAGCGATGTGAAAGACTCATTGCCAGTTACCGCAAACACTTGATTGTAGTTGTTGATGCCAAAGGTGGCACAACCAGTTGTTAGGTTTAGGGGGCGATTACTTTTTCACATAGGGCCAGGCAGGTTTGACAGCTTTTTTCCCTTAATAAATTAAATTTTCATTTAAAACTGCATTTTGTATTTACTTGGGGACCTTTGATGATCTGAATCATTAAAGTGTGACAAATATGGAAAAAAAAAAAAATCTGGAAGGGAGCATATGTTTTTTTTCTAAGCACTGTACATATACAGTAATACATGGAGTATATACTTTATGCATTTATATTTTTTTTTGTACACATCTAATCCATAAGATGAATGTTTGCTGAATGATGATTTTTTTCAAAACGATTTGGATAGTGTCAAATAGTCATTGTTGTGCATCCAAAAAAGGGTTCTTTTTTTTACACATGATAAATGAATAAGTCTGTGTCTGTGACCCTGTCCCAGCTTCAGGCAGGCTTGTCAGACAAACTGTCTTGACTGTCTTTGTTTTTGTCTGGGACACAGTGCTGAAGGCGCACCAGTCCTCTCTTCACATCTTTTTTCTTTTTCCTGCTTGTTTGTTTTGCCTCTCCGAGTCATTTTTCTTGCTCACCCACCTTACCAGTTCACTTACTCAGTTTAATTTGCTCTTTCATAAATTCTGCATTATGTAACCAACTCTAAGCATGAATGGGAATAATGAAATACAGTTCTTCTTTGTGGTAAAGCTTTCTAAACTAATTTGTTGTTCTGAATTGATCTTGTAACAGAACCATCACAGAAAGTGAAAGTCTATTTTCAATTGCCTTTGGATCTTGCAGAATGAGTCCTCCTAAATTTATTCTTGCTTCTTTTTTCTTTTTTTCCCCATGTTCCTGTCTCACTGCAATGGTATTTACCATCTTTGTTGCATAGACCACTAATGGATACATCAGAGGGAGTAGCTCATGTGTGGTAGCAAGCAGTTTTGCTTTTGGACAAAATTCCTCTTCAGTAGAAGACTTAAACTCAACTGCCATAAAACCAAGAGAAAAACTAGAAAACAGCAACATGCCTGCTTCACAAACTCATTCACATCCTGCTCGTGTGGTTCCCTCATTCCCACTAAAAAGGAAGCATGAAGTGCATCAGGACCAAAATGGGAACCATCCTCAAAAAATCCACCTAATCAAGCGTCCCCCAAAATGGGAGCCACCTCGTTCCTCACAAGAAAAAGCAGGGGAAGGAAAAGTCAGTGAGTGTAAGACAGCAAAGCCCAAAACCTCTATCCTTGGACACCCACCTGTACCCCTAGAGCCACAGAATAAAGCCAGTTCGTCATGTGAAACAGAAATGGTGTTAGGGGTACATACAGAACCATATGTGCCAAAGCAAACTAAACAAAGGAAGACTAAGATTGACCACAGGGGCCATACATTTGCTAGGAGTACTTCCAAACAGACCTCATGTTCTGTGACCCACCAGTCACCTAAGCGTAAGCGAGCCAAATGTGAGCCTGACCAAGCCACCAATATGTCACAGACATCTCATCAAGGGGCTAATATTGGTGAACCCCGGCCCCGATCCACTGCTGGCTGTCTTACAACCCTGATATCTGACCCTAGAATAAAGGATTTTGGGAAGTTGAACCAGGATGAGAAAATGCAACTGCTTGAGGAGGCTGGGCAGGCCAAGACACTGGTGCTAACCATGGTGTATGAAGATGGAGCAACTCAGTTAGACCCAGAACAGGTGAGCAGAGGTGGGGGCAGGAATTCAGCTTTTGTACAATATGCCCACGATTAACCAAAAATCATTAAAGTTTATTTGGTTAATATAAATTAAGCTTTTACGTACATCAGTGATATGTGACTTTGTATCTGTAAAGAGGGAAAAAGCTTTTTCTTGTGGTGTGTGTGTGTGTGTGTATTTCTGTCTGTCCCAGTCGTGATAAGATTAGTGTAACAACTTTAACTGCTTGCTCCCATTACTTTCCCTTCTTGGTCCTTGATATAGAAGTTCACTCCTCCAGTGTGTGGTCTCCTTGTACTCATGAAGAATAATCTGGACTGCAGCACACCAGAAGACTTTCTTGGGCAAAACGACAGTCTGGTCTATTTAAAACTTCAGCAAACACCTGCATGGGCCCAGCAACATACACATGAGAGACAGAAGATTTTTACTAGGTGTGTAAGTGAGATGTGAGGGATTGTGAAGTGTCAGTTTACATTAAATTTGTGTTTTTACACTAATCAAAAAACAGGTATGTATGTTAATGTTTCAGACTTGGTTTTAAAACAGGGTTATTTATGTGTGTGTGTGTGTGTCCCATAGAGATGTGCTGCTCCAGGTGCTTTCAAGATCTCAACTGGTGGTGTGCTATAAAGCCAAGGATTTGCTTTGTACAGCTCTGCAGTTTTACAAACAAGACCTCAACTGGAAACAAGGCATACCACGCACACAAACATGCAACTCATACATGTAGTTATGCTTACCTTGTTTTCATTATTTAGTTCTCCTTCAAAACACTACTTTGTAAATTCATCATCACCATAAACACTTATCAAGGCTTAAGTAACACCCTTTGGTTACATGATAGTACACCAAAATGTGTCTTGGAATATCAAACACTGGCTGTTTAAAGGTTGTAGTTTCTTTATTACATTCAGTGTTGTCAACACCAAAAATACCCAAGGCACAAAGGCTGGGTGTGAAAATACAACATTCTTCAACAAAACAAGCACAGTACAGAGAAATGTTTCATCCTTCACAAACGGCAGCTTTAGACAACTTGAATTCTGTTGATCATAATGTACAGCTGAAGTTACAACATCCTTGTTAATACTCCCGACATTTAAAATTAGTCAATACAAATATGTACACTTGTATTTGTTCATAAATGTGCTGTAATCTCCACATTTTTAGTTGCCCTTCTCTTATTAGCATACTGTAGGTCATATTGAATTTGAAGCGCTTACCTCTCTCTCTCCAGTGGCAGGCTGTCATATCCAGGACCCACAGGTTTCAGGGTGGCTTCTGGACCCTGCAGATCCCTCCTCTTGCTACCAGGACCTTCTCATGAAACACTGCAAAAGACCTCGTAAAACACCTGCTCTAGGTACTAAGAAGGTTAGTTAAAATGTTTATCCCCCTTGGAAAGATATAGAGGCTTTTAACAGAGTTCATACCACATCTTCTACCAGAACTGAAGTTGACTACAGTATTTTATTCTCCACCTTCTCTCTTTCTCTTTGTTTTTGTGTTACTTTTACTCACCCAGGCTTCTCTGGTCATCTCAGGTCTCTCTTCACTATATTGGCTTAACAAGCAGCTATGCTCTAAACTACAGGTGAGCAGATGCACACACGCGTACACAACTGCAATTTCAGTAGACACAGATTGCCTGACCTACTCTATGTGTGTCCAGAGCCAGGGGCTGTGGGAGCTTTACTCAAACATGGAGCTGAAAATGATCCCTATCTTGGCAGGTGATGGACACTTTTCATTCCTTCATTGGCACCATATTTTTTCATCCTTAGTGTTGTTGCCGGATTAGTTGATGCTGTGGCTGAGTTGTAGTGAAAAATGTCTAAACTATTGTAAATGCTCTGAATAAATCTTCATCGTCAAAGGTTGAAACTTGAGTATGATTGGAGCTGTGTGTATTTCAGGTCATATAACCATGTTCTTTCATTCAACAGTAAAACCAGGTTCCTACATGAACAATAACCCTATTTGAGTATTTATCCTATTTTCAGTAGCGCACTGTTGAAGGTCTTGTGTATTAGTCAGTGTTGCTTGTGTTGTTTCAGCCATGGAGAGCCATTGCGTCCATGTGGACAAAGAAGCACTGAAGAGAACTTCAGACCTCCTGGGGGTAAGACAGCAGATTTTAGTTTTAAATTTAATCTTAAGGCTAGTTTAAAATAGCTATATTAGCTATTAATATTATAGAAAACGTATTTACCACAGCCAGGAGTTATCAGCATTTTCCTTATGGTCAATGGTAATTTCCCACCGGGACACAGCAGCATACACAAATTCTGCTCAGTGAATTTAACATTAGACATGCTAATTTTAGAAAAGTCATTTAACTGTATTTCACTGCAGCAGCAAAGGACTGAAGAAATCACAAAGAAGCTTGCTGTATTCCAGTTCATGTTTATATATATATGTATATATACAGGTCACATGTTTATGTCTATTAAACTTAATCAGATAAAAAGTTTTTTTCTAGCCTGTGTTTTTGTTGTTTGTTAATGATGGGGTCAGCTCAAATTTGCACTGCATCGCTCTTGGCTGATTGAATTTTAGTTTGGCTGCCCCAACACAGTGCACTAGACAGCTGCTGTATTAACACGAATCAGAGCAAAACAGTGGAGGATATGAGAAACAGGAGAGACCATAAAAAAGAGCTTTATGGAGAATACATTTGAGAGTAATCATAGACACACATAGACAGACATACAGATGTTGTGGCCACATACTGTATGTGCTCAGCAGTCCACTCACAATCATAATCAGTTTTACAGGCAGTCATAAAGACATACACACACACTCTTAAGGCCACTTCCAACTCTTGCAAGCATCAGCAGCAGTGTTGTTGTGGGAAGAGAGCGAGAGAGAGAGTCTTGCTATCGTGCCGTGTTACTAAAAATAGGATGGAAAGTCAGTCTTTTTTCTGTAAGAGGCCGTGCTGCAGGAAGGTCCGTCGCTGTCTGCCTCTGCCGACATAACACACTGATGCACTGAAGTTTTTGTCGAATTTTGTGTACATGCATGTGTTTGTGTTTTCGTAATATGTGCTTGTTAGCGCGGTGACGCATGTCCCCACTCTGTCATGTTAGATTTCTGTTTATCTGAGCTGTTGAGTTCACTGCTCTGAACACCAGAGGAACCCTCCTGTCTGTCAGGCTGCATCTCACAAATATCCTCACATGGTCTTGTCTTTTCAATGAGCATTATTAAAAATTCAGTCAGACAAATGCCACTTAACAAACGTCTCTCATCTTCTCTCTGTGTTTTTCACGCGTCACGTTCAGAGCACATTAGACATCCTTCTGTAAACATGTATCAGAAAAAGTTCACATTTACATGCAATGACTAATCTTGTTGCAATCATCTGAAATTTTGCCCTACAATATTACCTCTCTGCTATACCCACTGTGTGTGCGTGTCATACACATTACTAAGGGGCTAGCATTCAGTATTGATGAGGCAGTCTGGAGCCTGCTCTGGGCAGTGAGTGAGTGAGCAAGAGAAGAGTACATATTTTGGGATTTAGGCATATGTCTGCCAGCTCCCCCACTTTTCCCACTTCTCTTTCTCTTTCATTCTCTGTCTTGTTATATTACTGTTTCTCTTTCTTTACACACATTTCCTATCGCCACCACTCTTTTTGCCGTTGTCATTTCTCCCACCTCTGCCCAATATGCTGTCGGGTTCTGTCTAACTGTCTCACTTGTCTGAATGATGTCTGTTTGTTTTAAATGCCATTTTCTGTCGAGGTCCAGCCTCAGTCTTTCCCAAGATCCCATCCATCCACTTAGGCATTTGCATCACATTTTAATTTTTTATACTCCCCAGTCTGTCACAGTTTTTCTCTTTCTGTCTGTTGTGTCTCATTTCATCACCCCACCTCGTCCTCTCGCTTCGCTTTTGTTTTTCTATTATTGTCCCCATTTCTCTTACCTCATTCTCTTGTTTGGCTCTCACGTTGGCGGGAAGTGTTTTCTACTTCAGTTCGACTGGTAATGAGCTGCTATGTGGGTGTCACCCCCAGTTATAAAAATTCATGTTTGTGCTTATTCTTGTGTGATGTTTTTTTTCTCTCTCATTTACTCTTCATCTTTCTCATTTACTTTTCATCAATATATCTGTTTCTCTGAGTCTCTCTTTTGATCATACATTCTCTTTCCTTCTCTCTTTTTAGCATTTCTGTTCCCTTCACTTCCTGCCTCACTGTCTGTCAGCTCTCCTGAGAAACAAAGTTTATTCTGTATTGAAATGAGTTATCACAGCAGTTATTACAACTTGTTTGGATGTCCTGGTGTTAGACTCCATACTGTATGTTTAAGTAAAAGTTTGCCTTTGTGTTATTGGTTATGTCCATATATTTTATATAGTAGCTATGTGTGTTATTATAGGCTAGGTAGGCTATCGTATATATTTTTTCCATGATTTGTGTGTGTGTGTGTGTGTGTGTGTGTTAGCTAAGGTTCTTTAGTTTGTCTCTGTGTGATCGTAATAAGCTGCTGTGAGGCTGATGTCACAGAGTGTTTTGCGTTTGGTCTTTGAAAGGAGGAAGGAAATGAAACAAGTTCTGTCTTGCACATATTAGAGGGAATATTGAGTTCCCTCCTCAAATATCCTCTATAGCTTAATTGCAGGGTTCATATGTAGGTCTGGAAAATTTTTTGATAGTTTACTTACCTTGATAAGGTTTGGGCAAGTTATCATTCACAAGGCTTCAGAACTGTGCTTTCCCTTCACCCTGACTGACTGACTAACTATAAGCTTGCCACTCCAGCCAGTCAGTCAGAACTGATGAAGCCTTCTAGATGGAAAGTGAAATGTCTACAAGAACTTAAAACAAGTCCAGTTACCACTGAACAGCATTTTGTGCGATATACAGTGAATGTACAATAAATATTAACTCCTACTTTGTATATACTCACAACAACCAACGCCTAGGTATTTTTTATATGTTGTTAATCTTGCTGGACATCAGTCACAGATGTTGATAAACTACACACATAGTTTTGACTTACTCATACGGGCATAGAGATATATACTGCTAAAGTTATTGCTAATTAGTGTCTTGTGTAACAGCGATTAATAGCACATTGTTTGGGTATGGATGTCAATTATCTGACCTTCAAATAGTACATAAGTGCTGGTAGGCTCAGTTATTTTTGTTCATGTATAAAATTGCCCATGTCTGACTTACCATGATACTGTCTGTCTCACTCTCTCTTTCAGACTAAGATGAAGCAGTTGGAGCAGGAGGCCCACCGAGCAGCTGGTCAACTGTTTCTGGTCACCAGCAATTCTCAGCTAAGAACAGTATGTACAGTACCTTTTTGTGTACATCTGTGTCTTGCGTGCAAGCATATCTCATCTCCTGATACTGTATAGTAGAATTGAAAATAAAAGTGCAAAATTTCCACAGTGTAAATGACTGATGAAATTATGTTTCTATATTGTGTTTGTGTGTGTACTATATGTATGCTCACGTGTGATTTTCATTAATGTATGTGTGTATGTTTTAGTGATAAAGATTTGTGCATATTGTGGATTTACAATGTTTGAAGGTTCTGTTTGAGAAGCTGCGCCTTCATGAGCGCTGTGAGAACAAGAAACTTCCCAAGACCATCAACAAACAGCAGCAGTCAACATCAGAAGCTACAGTACGGAGTACACAGACACATAAACACAAACACACAGATAAGTCAGTTTGATCCTGAAATCTCCCTTAATCTAAGAAAACCAGATCAATGTTTTTTGAAGTTTCAGTACGCACACTGATAACAGGTGAATCCAGAGGCAAATACATAAATACGTAAACACATACTGTCACATATTTGCTTCTTAATTTTGATAAACAGTAACAGTATAGCGAGTCCATACAAATCAGTAGGTGGACAGGCAGCTTGCCAACCTACACTGCAGCCTAAATTGAACATAACCAAATATCAGCATAACTTTGCATGCTGTCAAAAAAATGAAAATACAGCACATTTGTTACAAAATAATGCTGTTTTCAAGATTGTGTTAGATGTGTTAGAAGGCTCCTTGTTGTCTTCTTGTTTGAGTTTTTTTAATAAGCATTTTTCTCATCTTTTTCTCTTCTCTTCTCTGTCCTGTGCTGTTGCAGTTGTTGCAGCTTCAGGACCTGCATCCTCTGCCAAAGGTCATTCTAGAGTACAGACAGGTCAGCCATGTTGTCTTCTGCTTTATATTTGAGACTTGCTCACAGAAACTGCAGTCTATCATCCACGTCAAAGGTGAAATAACAAATTGCTTGTAACATACGCTGGCTGAAGAGAAACAATGTTTAGCTATGTCAAAGTGCTACTTTTGTTTTTATAGTAAAAATTTCTCTGTTAACTCCAAGGTTCATAAGATCAAGTCGACTTTTGTTGATGGGATTCTCTCATGCATGATGAACAAGGTGAGCCTACTGAACTGGTTTCAGACAAATATATATCAAAACTGTCAGCAGAGTACAAAATTGTAAACATATTCATGGTGAGCACATTTCTGTTAAAAGTCTCACAAACATGATCTTTCTCAACTCTGTAACTTTCTTTTCCTCACTTTGATTCAGACTTTTCTTCCTGAGGCTGTAAGAAAAAAACAACAACTGATAAATAAATAAAACAGACTGAATTCAAAAGCTGAGAAATTGCTGCAGGCTACGATGACTCAAACTAAATTTTCCTGTCCCATTGCACTTGAACCATGCTTGTATGCTACCAGACAAACCCATCTTGTTTCTGTTCCTTCAAAGATGCTGCTGATGTGCTCAGTACTCCAACTTAACACTACAGAGTAATGCTGTGTTGGCAACCCGTACTTTAGTTTGCACAACTACAGCACAGGTATATATTGCTTTGGCTGCACTACCTCTGCTCCAGCTAGTACTTTCTAGTAACATGATTGTGAAACTTCATCTGGGCTCTTCAAGCTGTTGGTCCTGTTTACTGCCACTGCTGTTTGAAATTGGCAGAGCAAAGGTGGAGCTCTGTGTCTGAAATTCCTCTCCACATGGGCTTCGTTCGGTTCAGTATGGGTGCAACAGATTGTGTTTGTCAATCTGTGGTTACTCAGCTCTGCAAATGAGTCTGTCCGGCTGTCTCTAGAACTGTTTGGCTCCCGATGGTGGTGAGTCATTTGTTGTTCTTTTGGACAGTTAACAATCCCATCTAGAGCAAGGTGCTGTTGAAAGATGCTGAATTAATATTTGTAGTTTGATAGAATATTCAGTCCTCACTACGGGTGGGTCCTGTATTGTCTGGGACAAAAAATAAACTGTAAAATGAATATGATTGCAAAGCCTATGCATATATTGTGTATTTCAAACAGCCAGAATAGACTAAGGTAATATTTATAGCTACAGTATGCAGGTTTTGGCAATCAGGATACTCCTAGCTACTGCTAGCATGAGACTGGAAAATAAACCACTCCACTTATTCTACCCCTCCTATTCTTGCACTTTCTACCCTCTTACCTGCCCTTTACCTAATTGTTGTGTATTTCTCAGCTGTGTAAATTTGGCTGCGATCAGATGTTGGGGTTACATCATATAACAGGAGCCTTGAGCGCAATAGTGTTTTGAATCACCTGCTCATTGCACCAACAGAACTTGCACCACAGTTTGCACACAGCATGTTCAGACTGGGCATCAGGCAGTCCCACTGCACTGTTTATGCCTGTTGGCCTCAAAGCATCAAAGGGATGATGGTAATGAGGGCCGCAGCTGTTATTTCCAGCATAGGAGTTTATGTGAAAACATTACTGAAATGTATTTAAACTGTGGCATTGTCATAAACAGACGGGGTAATTAGTAAAATTATTTACAGTGTTTTTACCTCAAGCTGTTGAAGGTTGTTGAATGTTCTGGTTTCCTTTTCTCTGTGTATCTAATTACATTTTCTCTGTATTGACCCTTTCTCAAAAACTCATCAGAGCTACATTTCCTCTACATGGCACCAGACATGTGTTGTGACTGGGAGAATCTCCGCAAAACACCCAGTAAGTATAATCTGCTTACCATGTTGACACTTGAGTTGAGTTAGAGGAGCTATCCATAGTGCTGAACCTGGGGGAACGTTGATCCTGTTTGTCATACTATAGGATAAGTTTATCCCTTGTACATGCCAACAATAATAAAAAAACAAAAACATCATAGTAAATTACCAATGGAAACAGAAGAATCTGAGTTTATATATAGATAAAATTAAGCAAGTAAATGGCCTTAAGGAAACAACTTGTGTATATTTTTACCCAGGCAAAGAGGATGGCTCCTTTAATCTCTCTTGTGTCCGTGCACACTAAGGTACTTGGATGTAATTGTCTTACCTCTTGATGATGCAA
Organism: Sandelia bainsii; assembly: GCA_032362345.1. Taxonomy (NCBI): domain Eukaryota; kingdom Metazoa; phylum Chordata; class Actinopteri; order Anabantiformes; family Anabantidae; genus Sandelia; species Sandelia bainsii. Next base: position 8,668,182 of record JAUMHL010000011.1, read on the forward strand.
TTTACTTCTTGTTTCATTTTCAAATTTAAGTAAATGTAATATTAAGTTCATATACTGTATAATGAAAAAGCAAGTGAACAAAACTCAGAATCTGTTTGGTGCAACCCTTCAATCCTTAACATTTTCCATAGTCAGGGCCACAAAGCAAACACTTTCATGTTTCACACATTGCATTTTTTTTTGCATTTGTGTGTTTGATTTGTATGTTGATGCACAGTTTGCATGTGTCTGTACAGTAATGTAGTTGTATTTCAAAGGGAGCAGACCAGTGATAAAAACATCAAAATGAATAACAGTGTATGTATTTCAGACAAACAATAAATTTTGACTAATAGAGAGAGTTGAACGTCTTACATGTGCGATACATTATTATACACAAAAAATGCGCAAGACTCAATACTTAAATCTTAGAAGAGATATTTTCAGAATTTTTCTTTTCTGACTTTCTAAACATGTTTTTTTTTACCACTACACTGCCCCATTAAATTCAAGCTCCATATTATGCCGGTGCATGTGTGTGCGCGCGCGTGTGTAGTTCCACCCTTTGCTGCATTTAACTCTCTCTTCGCCAAATATGTGAGTAAACATAATACTTAATTTTTCTATGATGTGTGATACAGAGTATTTTTTATTAGTAGCAGGTGTAATGACGTCAGTGGATGACGTAGATTTAAAGACACCAGCAGTTTTTGTATTTGACTGTTCTGTAATGACTGAGAAACATAAAAAACAAGCAATGAACAAAAAAAAAAGATTGATTATGGGAATAATTAGTTCCACCTCTTAAGATATTAATCCATTGTGTAACGTACTGTAGTTTGTTTTCCTGTGGCAGAATGAAGCTGGTATAAATAAAATATGTGTATGATAGCATTGTTACTTATATTTATTATTTTGGTTACAAACATTTAGAGTAAGTTTCCTGGATTATCGTAACCAGTCACCAGTAAGAGATCCAGCTTGTTTGATGACAAGAGCAGTTAAAAAGCCTTTAAATAATGAATAAAGTCCACAGAGGAAGATGTGTGAGACACATCTTACATTTTTCAGGTTAGTTTGTGTCAAAGTATGGAGAGAAATTTCACCCGTAGCAAGTCAGAACAGAGAAGAGCCATTAAAAATCCTTTCATTAAATTTATTATTCTAGCACATGAACGAATTTCACTGATCATAGTGTGAAGTTGAGTATTCCTATTTTTAACTGAAGATATACTCAGTGGCCACTAACATCACACTATTTTTCATAGTAGAAGTAGAGCTGCAGTTTGTGTGGCTGTTTGAGTTTGAGGATGAAAAGTAACTTGTTCTGCCACCACTCTGCACACACATAGAGGTCATATACATATACACACACATATTCAAATTAGAGCTGTTGCAGAGGGGTTTAGCTTTCATCTGTTGTGAGCTTAATCAAGGTGAAACCAGACTGCAGTAATAAAGGGGTGTCTGAATTAAACCAGGACACTTTTGCTGAGTTTAAAACGCTTCAAAAAGTGAGTCTAGCTGCAGAGGCTGGTGAGGCTTTTTGGCTTTGGCCAATCTGTTTTTATCTGCTAAAAGCAAAAATATGTGCAGGCTGAGAACTCCAGCTTCCCCTTTTCAATCCAGTGTTTTTATCCACGCTTCTCTTTTTTCCTTCTCAGTTTTGTCATATACTGTTTTATTTTACCTCCACTGCTGTTTAACTCTCGTTTTCTTTTTCAATTTAATCTTTGTCTTTTTTCTCTTTGTGTACTTACTGTATCCATGTCTTTGTGGTCCCCCCCCCCTTTCTACATGCTTCTTTACTTCTTGCTATTTTTCTCCTTTAACTCACAAACAAAATCTCTTACTAACACCACCACTATCACACACCAGTGTGTGATAGTGATACTAAAGTGGGCAAATAAGATTGAACTTCTTCCTGACTGGTTGGAGTAGTATGGGAGGCAATGTTCAGATTTCCAGGTCCATGATGCAGTACTCCGCCCTGTATCAGCTGCTCCCTCTCTCTTACTGCACTGTTTAGCCTGTGCCTGAGTCCTTTATGGCACTTAAAGATTTATACACTTATTTATACCAACTAGCGCGTCAAATTCTCTCACTCAAACAAATACACAGAAAACAGTTGTAAACATAATTTTCTGCTCATATTTTTGGGTTTATGTCAAACTATTTGTTTTGTGGAGGACATTTGAGTCTCTAAATCAGATTTTTTTTTTACTGATCTTGTCTCAGTTTCTCTCCTTAGTGTTTTCTGTTTGGGTATTTTTTGTGGTACAGCAAGACTGAGAACATTTCTAATTAACCTGAGAGAGTTAATCTATAGATTCTGCTTGAGTTGCAAATTTGTGGTACGATGGTCATTCAAGACCGATAAAGCTCGTCTTACTGTGTATGGTGTAGGAAAGCATTTGAAATGTCAATACAGAGAGGTACTGCATTGTTATTATTTGTGTGTTTTGTCGTATGATTGTACAGCCTTATTTGTTCCCAAACTGCATGTCTTTGTTTAGTGCTTGTCAAGCAGTTTGTTTAAGATTGCTCTGCATTTAGTCATTGCATTAACATTCAGTGTTTTGCATTAACAGAAAGTCTTTCCAAGGCTGATACAGCATTTCACTGAAGTGTGTGTGTGTTTTTTTCTGTGCTGACTCGTGGGCAGATTGTTGAATACAAATCCAACTGTAGCTGTGAGACTTCATTTTTCTTGCCCTCCCATCAAAATAGTGCCTGTAAAGAAGCTTTGTTAGCCACTCTGGTTTTTTAGCTAAGCTGTATCAGCAATGTATACAAATTGAACAAATTCAGATTTGATCATGAACTGCAAGAATATGAAATTCATGAAAAGTCTCTTTTTTCCCATATTCTTTATTCACCTTTGTTTTATGTTGGCCCCTTTGGTTGGATTAAATTCTGTCTTGATATATTTAGATGGTAACCAGGCATTATGATGATGTGTACTATGGACTTTTGGGGAAAAGGTTACAGGAGCTTAGACGATAGGTTAAAGCGTTCAGAGGGACAACAACTGATAGCAGGAAACGGATTCTGCTTGAGGTCTTAGTGTCCCTCAGTCAGTCATTATGGATAGCCTAGTTGAGGGTTTTGTGGCCATTTATTGCTCTCTCTATGCTGAGCGCATGGATTTTCACAAGTTTGTTTGTGATTGCAGTGTATATGGAGATAATTTAGTACTATGTGTGTCCTGTGGTAAGTCATTAAAGTGGTGCAGTGTGATTAAATTACCCCACACCAGCACAGTGATTCGGTCAACCCCAACTGTTTAACAATGCAGTAGTCCCGTGAGACTCTTTCTCTGTCTCTCTGTGGGCCATATTTACATTCATGAAAGCCCACAGCAAAGAGAGTGCACATTTCATTCAATTTGTGCTCACATGTCTTACAATGAAAAAGAAGTCTCTAATGTAGCAGTTTTAATTACTTAGAATTGTTTGATCAAAAATAATTAACAAATATATTCAGTATAAAAAAATAGTAGGATTGTTGTGTGATGTAACCTGCTTTCCGAGTGTATGCAGAGCTGCAGTAATAAATATAAAAATGCTGCATAGACATCAAATAATTTCAATAACTTAAGTAACAGTGCATGTTTTTTCTGAGTGAATGCATCTGTAGCTTTTAAAATGATCATACACATTTGATATCAAATTGAGAACTCCTCATGCAACTTCAAAATATATCCATATAGAGTTATGCTAGTCTTTCTACAGGGTAGAACTGGGGCTACCTAATGAACATTTTAGGAGCATCAGCACAAAATCTAAGCAAACCACTCAAATCGACATGCAATGAAACATATATTTTTTCCATCCTGTATTACTGATAAATGTTATGGTAATAAATAGACAATTTGCAGAAATAAAACAATAACATAACTTACATAGCAAAGTAGTCCTTTAGGTGAAAAAATCATTAAGTTAAATCATTAAGTTATCGCCAAATAACTGTCCTAAGTCACATCTTTAATTGTTCCCATATATGCAGAGCATCTGCAAAGTGTTAGCTATATGTTGTAAGCAGGTGCATAACAACCACTTCAATGGTTTAAACTTGATGCTAGAAATGGTTAAATAGCCAGTTAGCTATTGCATGATGTTATGTTTCTATTTTTTTGTCCACCCCATTAAGTGCCAGTGAGGATACACTAAATAATAGGACTGCCTCTCAGTGTGACACAGTACATTTTAACAACAGGACAAACTACATCTTTCAAAATGACCATACAGCTGAATCAACTCCTCTAAAACAGTTTGAACGTCATCACTTTCATGAAGGAGGATTTATTGCAGGACTGTAGATTATACTGATTTAGCTTGAACTAGGTGTACCTAATAAACTGCCTATTGACTTAATTTGAACTAATTTCATTTATTCATATCTACAACAAACTCAGAACACAGACTCAATAATATCTCCCTAAATACATTTTTAATATCTAAGATATCAGATCTGCTAATCTCACTTTTCTGCTCAAGTATTGACATCCTAGGAACTCAGAACCCAAATAATTTTTTATACTTGAAAGCTCTTGGTAAATTGTAACTGTGCAATTCCCACTCACTTCCTTCTAATATTTCAAGTGATACACGATGATGATGAAAAACACATGGGGTCATATTTACAAGTCGCACTGGTGCAGGTTTGTATGTATGTTGTATTTTGGAGCCCAGCTCTCATGCGTGATACTGAGCAACTTACATAGATAAATAGATTTGTTGTATAATTTAAGTAATATATGTTTATTTTAGAAAACATCTAGCTACTTCAACTGGATTTATTTGGACACATGAGCAGAGTATAGATGTTTGCAGACACAGGGATTGAACCAGGTCTTTTCATTTGAATGATGGTCTACATATTCACTATAGCACTGTGCTGCCAAAAGGTAAACAGAAGTGAGAACTCATTTTAAAAAACAGCAGGTTGAACTTCTCGGAGAATGGTTATGAAATCAACAGAATTAGCCAGCAATACAAAATGTACAGTATAAGCATGGCTGGAATAATGTGCAAATGCAAATTGAATATAAAGTAATTAAACACTTCTACTGTGCTTACTATGACTCATCAACCTGCACTAAGTGATTGTTTAGGTATCTGCAAATTAAGTAGCTTTAATCATGAATATGTCAACCAGTGCTAATCTAAAAACATGAATCACTGGGTCAACAGGGCTAACGGGTGCTTTGGCATCAAGTGTCATGCTCTTGTGGGGTCCATGCAGACACGCTGGCGGAACAATAGAAGGCAAATATCTGTGAAGATTCTCAGTCATCCAGGTCATGGTTATCTCAAAAAAACGGTTTTTTAATGGCAACTGGACTTG
>JAUMHL010000011.1:8673609-8695877 GCA_032362345.1 Sandelia bainsii
AATCCCTGGGAACGAGCTCAGGGCTCTGCTCTCTACTTCTTCCATGTAGAGGTTGGCCACGATAGGGGACACAGGTGGAATAGAAGGCAAGTGCAGGTTCGTTATTAGGCCAGTGTGCACCCATATTAGGGCATGAAAGGCATTATACAATACAAACAGTGTGTTGTTATGGAGAATAAGGAATAATGCTTTGAGTAGTGGAGAGACATCATGGAAAACAAGCACATCTCCATGATTAAGTGGCCCATTCAGAGTCAATGAGCCAGGAGAGGAAAACACCAGCATGTGTGTTGGTGTGTTTGGCAGTCGTTGGTTCATAATTTCAAGTAGTGTGTCAATGTTTGTGTTTTGTGTCTGACAGCTTTCGAATATTTGTTTTGTATTCGAATATGCACAACAAAGGTTATTACACAAGCATTTGTGTTAGCTCCGTATCATTCACACATGTTGATGTAATTAGGGGAGGAACAAGAACGCAGACCACCTTTTAATTGAACACTTTATGCCGGTGCTTCTGTATCTTTGTGTGTATCTGTGCATTTTAATGTGCTGTACACACTGTATTACTGCTTGCTTGTAGAATGCTGTAGTGTTTACTCTCCAATGCTTCTATGTTTGAGACATAGACGCATGTTTGAAATGAAGTACAAGCCTATGAGTATGCAGCTCTGTGCGGTCTTGCAGTGTGACTCCCACAGTGCCCACTAATGAACTGGTTCTCTGTTCCTCATGCCACAGTAAGGGTGATAATGACTTAGACCACACCCAGAGCAGGAGTTTGTGACATTTACATTCATATGTTAGGATGTGTGTGTGTCGCTATTCAAGTGTTAAAATGGCTGTTTTTCAGCTGGTTATTTGTTTAACAAATATAATGCTCCAAAATTTAACATACATATACAAATATTACAATACATACTATGCTTCACGGTAAAAAGGATTATTATTAGAATTATTTTAGTCCTAGTCAGACATACCTCAGTGTTTTAATCATTCTTCTGAAACTGTCCTTCTGAACTGTTTAGGTTACTACTAAAGGTTACGGTGTAGGTTTCTCTGCACAGTGTCTGGACCTGATTCTCCCGACATTGTACAGAGTTTATATGTGAAAACAGTTTACAATATAGTAGCTGAAACTGAAAATAAGTTAAGAAGTTTCTCACATCTTTGCAGTGCATTCGCCAAAGTTACCTGCTTGGTCATATTGTCTCGTTTGTTTTGGTCAACTGCAGGAATTACCCATGCTCTGTAACATGATGTTTGTGGATGTTCTTAAGTTTGTTGTATTTTGCAGCGCTACCAACCCTTGCAACATTTCATTTCCTTTGTAGATTTTACAAGTAGCCATCAAACTTGTTGGTGTGAAATAGCTCCATAAAGCTGAATCTTTGGCTCTCAGTGTTGTTGTGAGTCCTCTCTAACACCATGCTGCATGTGATGCTGATGCCTGACATAGCACACATTACAAGCACAGAACTGAAGTGCATAGATTGACCCCATTATCCTATAACCAGTCTAGCTATTTAGGCAATATTGAGGCCGATATTAATATCAGACAACATGTTATCATTTGGTAGTTATGTTTCATTTATTTTATACAGGAAGGTGTGGAAGCACTTACGTCTGTAATAACAGTTTCTCACAACATACCATGTTGTATTATATGTGTGTTTGAGAATGACAGGCACTGATCACTGATGTGTGCTAAGGTGAAGGATTGTCTGTGTGTTTCTGTTCTAAACTGTACAATCAGCAGTTAGCAAAGCAGAAACCCAGACTATTTCTTTTTTTTCCCTCATCATCTTCGTTTTCTCAAATTGCAATGGCACATGTACTGTAGTTACTCTCCATCACTGCTATTTACTGCAATCCTTTGATTCTCTTCATTTTTTTCTCTTTTCTCTCTTGATCTCTGTTCATCTTTTGTTCCTTCCTTTACATCTCATCATTGTTTTTGTATCTTTCTCTTTTTCTTTTATGCCCATCTCTCCTTGTTCACATCTGACTTTTCTCTTTAAGAGCATCTGGAGGCTTTGGTTGCAATTTCAAAGCACTCACTTTTATAATCAACATAAGCCGTTAACAACAATTAGATGGTTGGGTCTTCAATATTTTGTTGTTCATATATACTTTGGTCTTGATACAACTTTTGTACAAACAGTTATTTAACAATTATGTAGTTGGAAAAGATCAGATTTAAGACCAGTGTAACATAGCAGGTACTCATGGTGTATTTGATTAGTTATAAGATTCCCATTTGTGCCTTACCTGTGCAACATTGTGTGTATATTTTTGTGTGTATGAGGCTACAGTAGCAGAGAAATGTATGTATGAGATTAGTGTACCTTGGACAAATGAGTATCTAGTGTGACAGTCTGACAGCCTGTCAGACGATTCACTGCTCTGTATACAACATGTAATGAGTGTGTGTGCGCTGTGTACTGATTTATGCTGTTGTCACTGCAACACTGTGCATTATGGGAAAGCTGAGCAGTCACACCTGACACACTGAATCACCTGCTACATCACAGGGCTACACACTGATGTATTATTTCCACCGTCCACACCCTGCCACTGCAGTCCTGTCCTCTCTCTCCCTCTAATTCTGTTTTTCTCTCTCTCCCTCTCCCTTCATCTAGTAAATAATGAATGTGTGTTGGAAGCAGAGAGCTGTTTCCTTTCTCTGATCACACACTCACTGTGGTGTCAAACCAACCACAATCACATTGCGATGCTGACCATGATGCGATTGTCTGTGTGTAAGTGTGTGTGTCATTTTCTTTTCTCCGTGTTAGCCAGTGTTGTGTATGTATCTGAGTGCGTTTGTGTCTATACGTCCTTGACAGTAACTTTAATCATCCTAACATTGTCCCTATATACACTTGACACCTTGAGGTGTGCGTGTGTGTGTATCTGAAAGGGTTACACAGCGAGATTAACAGGGATTAAAATGAAACTGCTGAGTCTTTTTCTTTTCCCCATCAAACAGTGGGTGTGTATGTGCTGGTGTGTCTCACTTTTCCCATTTTTCCTCCTTCAGGCAGATAAAAAACTGCCTACATGAAATTTTGGGTGTCTGTATCAGCAAAGTCTTAGATTACTCAGTGGGTTGATGCAGGGTGGGCCAAGAGCTCAGCGAGCATCAGGCTGTTTCTATTTTAAGGTGTGTGTCTGAAAACTTGAAAGATCTGTAGTGTTGGCAAGAGTCTCAAAATGGCTTTCTGTTTTTCTAAATCTTAGGACTTTCTCTCATTCTAATATAATGTTTATTTATACTATTAGATGACTGGTGTTTGATGGTTAATTAGCTGTTGTAGAACTATGTCACAGTTATTGAAATGGCAAGATATGCAATGCACTGTTCAGGTCATGGAAATGCCTTAAAATTGTTAAGGAATATCATGGTGAAAGGTGGAAAAGTCATGGGACAACATTACTAATAACTGCAGAGGTAAGTTAAAAGTTTGCTTGTTCAACTTTATTTATATCCATGTGAACACTAAGTCATGTAACAAATGTTACAGGATGCAGAAGTAGAAATATATTCATAAAAGCAACTTTTATGAATATATTTTGTTTTAAAAAACAGAGCTGAGAATAAAGCTATAAGCAGATATAGCCACTGACTAACATAGATGCTTGTGTTCCGAAGATGTTTGCAGCCAGCTTTCCTCAAATTAAGCAGCTTCTACAGGTGTGTGTGTGTGTGTACATTCACATGTAAATATCTGCCATAAATAGGTAGCTACAGTAGAGAAATCAAAAGGCTGCTTCACAGAGCATCTTTTAGTTTAGTTCGACCAGTGAGAAAAACACTAACAAGGAGGCACGTGCTAGCACAATGCAGAGTTTCAGAAATTAAGAGGCACGTGTCAGGCAAATATAGGATTCAGGGTTTTTGGGGCTTTAGCAAAACTTAGGACAGAAATTCAGGATTGTTCTGCTGCCTAGATTTTGACTAATTATGTAATGTTTTCTAGAGTGTCCCTAAAACACACAGCATCAGTAACATCGTATTATTTATAATTAAAAGCTGGGAAAGCAGGAAATGGTTTTACTTTAGCACACTCAAATACACACAAAGGTCACATCTATCTCATCTCCTGTTCTTTCATTACAACCTCAAAGGAGCATGATAGAGCAGCTGCAGATATATACAGCTGGCCTTTCTCACTTATGCAGAGCTGGATTAGTTTATTTAGGTTTCGGCACAGTGGGGAATCATTTATCTGTACAAGGCATCATGTTGAAAAGAGGAAGGCCCACGTTCCCTACAGTAATGAGACGATGTTAGAGTACAGCTACCTCTGCAAAACTATACACTCTGCACTACTATAACGGTCTTACAAATTGTGTATTTTCCTAGAACTTCCAGGCCCTGCCCAGACAGCCACTTCAAATCACCAAGAAGCCATACATCCAAGGTGAGCTGCACACACACCCGCACACATAGAAGTAACCCTCCCACACGTTCTGGAGAAGGAGACAGTAATAAATGTGGAGGTGTTTGTGTTTGTGGATGAGGGAGACGTCTCCTGGGGCATAGATAGTAAAGGGGGTTTATGAGGATGATAAGTCTCTCCTTTGTGTTTTTATATTCTGCTGATGTATAAAATGTTTATGCCTCAGAGTTGTGCTGCATTTGCCTGACTTCTTGATGACAGTATTTAGAACAGTGCAGTAAGCCCACATGAATATGCAAATTAAAAAAAATAAATATTTCTTCTTAAAAATTTGTCTTGCCACCTAAACATGTTTGGATTTGAAGAAGGCATTGAATGCAGGATTATGAGAGATTAAGTGGAACATATTGTGGTTTAAAGTGGATGTTGTTTCTCTCTTCCTGTATTATCGGCTTATAGTGCTTTGATGAGGAAGTCGAGAAGAGAAAGATGGTAGACAGTGAATTAACCAAAACAAATGGGGAATCCCAAGAATTGCTATGAGAATGGCGATTGTAGTGTGTGTATCCTGACCCAGGTGAATAATCTGTATGAGCAAACTTGCCATTACCAACCATCACCTTTCAACTGCATATTGTTATTTCTCTTTTCACTTTTATGATTAAAATGTTTTCCCCAAGACAGCTTGAGGAGAACATTTTGCATATAGAGACAAGTTGTTTGTAATTCCATCAATCGTTCTCTGAGCTTGTATACAAAAGGATGCTGCTCCTTTATTCTTTGGGGAAAAAAATCTTGCCCTTACTGTACGCAGCCATTGTTTGATAAAAATCGTCACAGACACTTTGGGAAAATAGTGTGACTGTTCCTTTTGTAGTACAGTTGCTTTAGATCTGCACCAACTTGAGAACAGCAATTGTAACAATGGATGTAGGTCTTCTGGACTAAGTTATCTATTTGAACCAAGATAGATCTCTAACTGTACTGTCATCTCATCTCTATCAGTGAATGTCTCATCCACCCAACTACCTAACTATGAGGTTTTGTGTTTGTGACTGTCATTGCACAGACACACATACACATGATCCAAGATTAACTACTGATCAACGCTGCTTGGTTGTGGTTTTGTAAGGTCATCTCTCATCTGAATAGCCTCACTTTAATACTTGTCTTTTACAGAGGTATCAGATTAGCTGCCTGACAGTGTCTCCCAAACACAGGACGAAAACAAAATCTCTCCATTTGTGGATGAATAAGACATCAAAACAAGTCCATCCATCTGTAGTGTTGCCAGGCTACATTGACTCTGCTGTCAGTTGGAGCCAGTTGTGCCACATTAGCCTTTATAATGCTATTTCTGTCTCTTACTCTCTCACTGTTGCTGATTTTCTCTTTCTCCGCGCTTGAGTGATTCATAGGTGCTAAAGCTCCTCGTCATCGAATCCTTTTCAGTCCCTGTTACATCCTTCATATCATTTTTCTTTCTCTCCATCAGCATTCCTTCTTTTTTTGTCTTTCTCTTCAAGTCAAAGGTGAAGCCATAATAACTACCGATTATAGTGCCTCTGTTTGTAAGTGTTTGCAATGTCACGGTCCGCATGTATGTGTCTGTGCCTATACACTGACGTAGTGGTATTTTCACCATGCTGGCCTAAGACGTGATGGTTCATTGTTATGGAGTCCATCATTTCTCGTGTACTAAGGTCAGCACTTCAGTCCGGCTCCTCACAGCAGAGAGTGTAGCGCTAGACTGATCCTGATTGGCTTCTAAATGTGGCACTGCGGTTTCATAACTTAAATCCTCATTAAGTCAGATGTCAATATTAACTCTCTTCACTGCTCTTCCCCAGCCCCAACGTGTTTCTCTGAGCCTCTGTGTGTCACTGTCAACCACACATACATGTACAGGCACACACAATAGTAATTGTGAAATGTACTCTATATAATTGGTTATATGTTACTTGTTGATGTGCTCTGCTTATTTATGGAAGGTTGAATTAATGTGAATCATTTCATTTACAAGTTTGAGTTAGGATTATTGTTTCTAACAAAATTGAAAGGTAGCAAGGTTCAGCACAGTTTAAACTTGTCAGCTATTACAAAGGCATGACTCATAAACTGTTTATTAACACACAAGTTGCTAATATTTAACAAATACTATAATTTGTATTTTATGAATGGGTAATTATCACCTAGTGTAATAAATTATTTAAGTGTAAGGAAATTCACTCTAATTGTTTTGAACTTATTTTAATCTTAAATCTTAAACCTTTTGTTACATTTAATAAAATGAAATCATAGTGATATATGTATATTGCCAAATGTAAGTGACAAAAGAAAGTACCATTAGTATATCAAGCAACCATGGTATTATAAGTACATTTGACTGTTTTCTTCACTTATATATATGTGAGTTTTTCTTGAATTAGATTCAAGCTTTGTTTTGTTTTTACCAGACAAAAAATATTCTTAATATTAAATTATAAGCAGCTATAGAAATATTGTTTGTACATAGTCACAGGCACTTTGAACTGAGGGTTGTGCTGAGGGATCTGCGTTTGGTCGCCACAGGAAAGAAGGAGGAGGTGGTGACTGTTCATCCTCGGGCCATGTTCATTCCTCAGGATGGCTGGACCTTTCTTGCTGCAGGTAGGACAACATGTAATGTGAAATTGTAGTTTTTATGGACTATTTTCTTAAACATATCTCCTCTTTCACCCAATACAAACCTCATACCTAAAATATATTTGTACATATATAAAAGTAAGTTCTTTCGGCTGCTCCCTGTTCGGGGTTGCCGAATCACTCTGCATGTTGATTTGGCAAGGATTTTATGCCGGATGCCCTTCCTGCCGCAATCTTCCCCACCGGGCTTCGAACCGGCATATATGTATATGTATATATATATATATATATATATATATATTTATTTATTTATTTATTAAATAACTAATCAAATGACTGACTTGTAACAAAAGTCATCGGTCCATTGTTTAACAAGTATAACCAGTAAAGGTCAAACTCATTGGATTTAATCATCTGTCAGATTTATTTTGCCACAAATTAATTACATTTTTGATTTAGCAGCTCGGGCATGTCAATGCAATCAACACTGATCCAGCCACTAACTAAACCTAAGGGAGCAGAAATGCTCCTGATCTGCAGTTACAGCAACATTAGTTATGTTCAGACCAGTGGAGAAATTAAAAATATGAAAACTGTGAGTCATAAGGCATCTCAAAAATTGCTCTAGTTTTAGTCCTGTTGTCTTTTTTATGTACTTTTTTGTGAAGTCTCAATCAGCCTTACCTGGACTTGTCTGATAAAGTTAACTTAAAAAAAAACTCCTATGCTGACACGACCTCAGCTGGCATCATAAGGTCACATCAGGGTGTAACACTGGTCCATGGTGTGCAGGCAATGAGGGCAGAGCTGGAACACTGTCAGCCTGGGAGAGCTTTGTGGGGAACGCCGGGTGTCTACTGCCTCTGACAGTGTGTCGCGCGTTTACATAACCACACAGATAAACCAGGGTTCGCAGGAGGACACCAGCAGGATAAGAGCGAGGATCCCACATATACACACAACATGGCGGGAATTCACAAACACACACACGCCAGCAGGTCAACACATACACATGTGCAGTTAGAGGCAAGGTTGCTATGGACACAACCCCCCCTCTCCTAGTCACCCTTTTTATGTCCTTCAGTGTCCTTCCAAAACTGGAACCACTGCTGTGTCTGAAATTATACTTTCTAGTGTCCCTAGAAAGTTCAACTAAGAGGCAAGTCAAAATGTATTATGTATCTGAATCTCTCCTGTCTGAGAAATCTGTGTGTGAGAGAGTGAGTGTGTCTGTCTGTCTGTGTGTATGTGTCTATATATGCAGAAGATTTGTGTTATTGTCTAACCCACCTTCAGCAGAACCCTAACCCAAACTCAGGCTTAGTTAAAAATCCATGGCAATCAAGTCTGTTTTACCAAAGATAAAACAAATAATTATTTGTAGTACATATTTTTTTTAATTTGGAAAAAAACTCCCTTCCTGTCCTCAAGCAACCTGTGTGTGCCTGATGTGTGTATTTGTTTATATTTGCATAGTCAATTCAGTTATTTCCTATTGGGAAATGTCTGCTGGGGTGTGGGTGCTGGAGCATGGAGAGGAAAAAGAGAGGCTCGCCAAAATAAGAACAAAGGCAGGCTGAATTCCCTCATCAACCCTGTTAGTCCTCTTAAAAACATGTAGTGAAATTGTTTTTTTGTTTAATTTCTCATTTTTATTTCTTTTAGTCCCCTTGTCAATGGTAGAAAAGTTAAGTGTAGGAACACATGGTGTATTTTTATGCAACCAGTGTGAGGAGCACCATGTGTTTTGCACATATGCTCATTGAATAGCAATGATTTATATTGCAATTTATTATATAGTGGCCAAGATACCTACTTGAAAAATATCACATTTTAAAAGAACTCATTTGAATGTCAAAACGGTATCATATGAGCTAAAGTTGAAGGTAAATTAAAATGTTAACAGCTGTTGCATAATGTCTTTTGTTATCATGACATATCATTCTTGAGAAGTAGTTCAGTTTTTTTCATTGGTGCAAATCTCATTCATTCTAATGAAGCAGACATTTGTTTTATGCTACTGATCTTTAACAGCATTAGATTTGTTCACCTGCTTATTTGTGATAAATCATCCAGTAACTGATCTACCATCAGGAATCACAGTTGCAGATCTGTGAATGGATTTAAAAACTAAACCTGACTCATATGTGTTTTCTTGTAAACAAACAGAAATTATGTTTCCATTTACATTTTATTTACATTGTTTACATCCAGTGCTTCTGACCAATACACAATATGTAGAGATACATCGGATCTTACAAACATATTCAGTGGATTTCCTCTGTCAAAAGCCTTTTCAAATCAGATTGTTTCTGTTTTAAATTGCGTAGCTGTAACTGTTAGACCACCTGGTAAAACATTGCCCTAATGCAGTACTAGAGGTAAAAACCTTTTAAACCCTGTTTTTCCTTTAAACCAACAAGAGTTATATTTAGTTTCAGTTTTACTCAGCAGAGCATAGAACTACCTGTTTCTCACACCTGTAGTTCAGTGGAGTATCTGTGTATCACCTGCCTGTGCCTGCATTCTTGTACAGTATATGTGAACAAGTTAAACAAAACATGGACTCACGCATTGAGAAGCAGTTTCATATTTCTCTCAGGAGTATTTAACTCCATAGGCAACATTTAATTCAACACTAAAATGGACAAGAGGCTACTCTGCATGATCTCAGAATGTATAATCCTGGTAGTTTTAGAGGAATTTGACAGTTACAGAGGGTGAGATTAGCAGCTGTGTTTCTTGAATAAATCATGATTTCATTTGCGATTGTGATCCCAAAGTCCATCCTCTAGTCCTACTGTGTTCAAGGTATGAAGTACAGGATACAGAGACATTTCACCCACTAGACTTTAACTTTCACAGTCCACTTCAACCTGTGTCACTACATTTCATTGATTCTTTCTGGAAACCTCTCGAGTCCAACCAGTCCATAAGGACATTTTGTATTCTCAGTGTGTGGGTTTTAGTTGAACATTTTTGATACTCTGTTCAGGGTACTGTGAGCGGTGACGTTAAAAATGTATCAGATGTGGCTCAGTCCCCTCAGTATCTTAGTACACTGGGCCAAGGAACTAAAGGAGACACTTATTTGTTAATAATATCTGCAAGACATGCTGCAACATTATATAATAATGATTTCTAGAAAATTGAAAAGAATATGAAATTAGGAGTAGGAAAGTAATTTTCTGCTTTTTCAGACTGAACATTGCAGAAGTAAGTTACTTTGTTTTCTTTACAGATCAATTATTATTAGTATAACTCAATTATTAATAGTTGTGTTTATATAAATGACCATGTCCATCATAAGTTATAGCCTAAAGTGAGGAACTTCACCTTGCTTATTTTGCATTTGTTACACATATTCAAATTAATATAATTACAATAGTAACTGAGGAATTAACCATCATAAGTAAGTTGAAACAAAAGGTTAAAATGCTGTTAATTAATAAGTAATGGAGTATACAAGTATATTAATACCTGGTCTAGCATTTAAAGCCTATTTGTCTGTATGTTGGAGTTATTCCTGTACAGATCAATACAAAGGTTCTTGATTGTTGTGCTCTTATCACAGGAACAATCTCTGTTAGAAGC
The DNA here is from genome assembly GCA_032362345.1 of Sandelia bainsii. Lineage (NCBI taxonomy): Eukaryota > Metazoa > Chordata > Actinopteri > Anabantiformes > Anabantidae > Sandelia > Sandelia bainsii. The sequence continues at coordinate 8,684,232 of JAUMHL010000011.1, forward strand.
AGGTCTTAGAGAGAACACACATTACTACTACTACTACTGATTCAAGTTCATACAATTGCATGTAGTTTCTTTTTACAGAATTTGTCTCTGCCTCATACACATTTTCTTTGTACATCGTACCCAGTGTTCTCCGTCTCTTCCTCCAAACCTCCTGCACTACACTGCCTGGTTCTGTCTCTTACACACACATGCACACACAGATCCTGGTCAGCAATATGTTTCTGAGGCTGCTGGCCATGCTGGGAGGAAATGTGATCTGACTCATAAAGCATTGATGGAAAGATATCTTTAGAAACTCCCCCCTCGCCTCATCACAACTGAAAGCAGTTGCCTTTTTTCTCCCATCTCTCACTTTTCCCTCACCCCTCCATCCTGCTTTCTTCTCTTTATCCATCCCACTGGAAACTCTCTCTCCCTGCGCTTTTATCTTTTTGCTCAGTAATCGACGTCTGACATAGGTTAAATGGGAAATGTTGATCCTTTTAACCACTCTTGGGACTTTCTTTCTTGCTTGTCCCCTTTTCTGTAGTACTGAGTGATTTGATCTTTGAAGTATTTATCACATTAACTTATCAAATTTACCACAATAAAGATAAATGTAACACTTATGTAAGCATTTAGTGGTGCGGTTCATCCACCTACTGTATCCTTCATTACTCTTTCAGTTATTACAGCTGGTTGCTTCATCGTGACTTCAGTTTTCACTTGTCCAGTTTCAGTCATTTTCAGGTTTAATTTGAGTCTGCAGCAGCTGATCAGAGGAAGAGGTACGTCTATGTGAAGTGGCAGTATTGGAATGTACCGCAGTTGCTTTGAGGGAGTAGGCATAAGTTTGTATTTGCTTTTCTTTCTCTGAATGTGGGTGTGTTTGTGCCACTGTGTGTTGTCATTATTCACTATGTGTCAGATAACAGGACAACTATAGATCTGTCCATACAGGACAAGTAACACACTGTTAACCTGTCAGAAAGAAGAGAGAGTGTGTGTTTCTTCTATTTCTCTGTGTGCTTCAGTAAACTTGTGTTTATTATAGTGTGGAGTCAGGTGAGACGTGAGTTTCTGTCTGCCTATATTTAAGATGTTTTCCTGTGTGTCTTTCAGTGTATCTCAGATATAGCCTCTGGTTATCTCTCTGCTTGTACAAGTGCCATGGGCAAATTTCTGAAACAGTTCGGTCTCATAGGCCTTTTTAGTTTAAGTTTTTTTGTCTGTTATGCAACTTCACTGTTCTGAAACTTCATTTTCTTTCATTTACACATCCTTATTTTTACTAGCCGTAATACTTATGTGCAGTGTGGAGAGTTGTGAAAGAGTTTAGCCAGTAGGTCAAATTTACATTCACACAGTCCTGGTCACATCAAAGTATATTAACATCATTTGAATGATGTGGCTTTTTATTAACTGAGGTTTACATTCATTTATGTGATAATAATCTAAATGTCATAATCAATAGTAAAGAATAGCTGAACATTTTGTCACATAATATTGGTGCATTCACAGAGGATCCTGTTGCAATATATATTACAGACCATATGTGTCACTATGTCATGTCAAGGCTGGATTCTGTTTTGAACTTTTTCTGGAAGAGGATGACAAAAAAAGAAATTTGCAAATGCAAGTAAGAGTGAACCTTTTTATGTGACATTGTGATCCACCCAAAAACAAAGTAAAACTGTTTAAGGATGGGGTAGGGAGTTTTATTAGTCTGATTTGATGTTTAGAATGTTTGTGGTAGAAACGATTATTTTCACTGTCTGTGATTCTTCTTTCATTTTTGCTATTAATGGGTCTTCATTTTAAGTTTTTATATGTCAGTCTTTATAGTTATAGTATATTATCATGGCTGGTAAACGTGCTGAGACACTGGATCAAGGGTCTGGATTGATACTTAATTGCCTACAACAGTGAGTTTCGTATTAGTCTAACATACAGTACAATCCGCTCTGAAATAGTTGGAAAGACGAGGGTAATTCATTTGTTTTCGCTGTACACTAAAGATTTCTGGATTTAATATCTAATGATATGAGACAAAGTTCAGAATTTCCGCTTTCATTTCATGGTGTGTGAAACTTGATATGTTAAATAACACAGACAACACCACCCTTTGTATCAGATGACACAGATAGTTTTAAAATAAATACAAGTCAGGAAAACTTAATATTTGGTTGCAAATCCCTTGTTTACAGTACAGTCATTTGGGGGTTTTTCACAACCTTCACTATGATCCTGTCATCAACTGCTGTTATTCTTCGCTGACCTGTTCTGTGTATGTTCCTTTATACAACAGTGTTTGTTTTTTTTCTTTTTCAGGACATTCCAATTGTTGTATTGGCTATGCTGATACTATGTTTTTACAGTACCTCTGTTTGTTTATCCCTCTTTTCCCATATCCAAAGTGGCTTACCTTTCTCCCATAACTCTGATTTTCATGTTGATTTATTTTTTTCAACAACAATGCAGTTCTCACAGGTAACAAGCAACATCTGTCGATCACATGTTCAAATACTTTTGCTCACTTAAATTTGTATCGTATGATGCAAAAGATACTCCTGTGTTGTTTAACATATTGAGTTGTAGATAGCATCCAGAACAACTGAAATCCTGATTTCATTTCATATTCCTCTTTTGATCTTAAACCCAAATGTCTCTGGTGTACAGCAAAAACAAGCTAAATTGCCATTGTCATTCCAGTATTTGTGTAGGGGACTGTATGGCTTGTATTGTTTTTTTGTGCGTCTTAGTAGCTGCTGTGAATGTGTGTATTTTACTAAGGTGAAATTTTTCTACATCTTGGGTACGATTGAGTTTGATTGCAGAAGATTGCTCGGCTGTCTAAAACATCAGTAGTGTGCATACCGCTTTTTTGGTGGCACAAGGAAAAAGGGAGTTTCTTTCAAGTCCTACAATTGTCAACTGTAATACAGGGATAGACATGTAGGCAGACACAGATTTCTCCACAGACAATATTGATATATCCATTCTTTGTTTATTGTCCATTTCTTTTGTTTAAATAACATTGTTTTTACTGTTCCTCTCTTCACCTACATGATTTATAGCTGATCACACCTATTTGACATATACTCTCTGCAGGTTATGTATGTTAGGTCTCTGTAAGTGTCTTAATGAGGTGAAGTGGGCAGGGAACGGCAAGTGCAACAAAATTGTAGTTACTACACTTCAGCACAAATAACACCTTCCATGCACTGAATGTCTCAAACTAATTATAGTGTTTACGCTTAACGGTGTACTTTAAGGCTACAGTACAGTATTCTTTTAACTTCTTAAGTCCTGATATTGTTTTTAACGTTTTACTTTTTTTCACTCAACACATCTACTGTATGAAACACACAGTGACATACACTTTGCTGTTTGTTGCAGGTTATTCAAACCCACCTGAATACTTTAAACTTGAATTGCCATTTTTTATAGCTGCATCACTCAATTAAATGTGAAATTAATTATAATTATTTTAACAACGTTTCTTGAGAAAACCATGAACATTTTGTAGTTATATTTCAATTCTTTGGTTATCTGAGAAGATTGAGACTTTTGTATGTGTGTGGTAAATATGACATTACTACTAGCAGTTGGCTGGTTAGCCTAGCACTGAGACTAGAAACTGGTGGAAATAGCTAACCTTCCAAAGGGGAAACTATATACCAACACCTGTAAAGTTCAGTAATTCATACTTTTCTTCAAGTTTGTTCAATGTGCACAAAAATTGAATGACAAGTTGGGGTTATGTGTTGGACTATTTCCCAGGTGCGTTAGCTTTTTGTTACCTTTGGACATAGATAGGCTGCCTTTCTCCCTGTTTTTCTTAACCATATAGAGTACAGTGTGTTTGTGTATGTGTCAGACTTCTGCCAGGTGGAGCTACGTCTGTTGGCTCACCTCTCCTCTGACCCTGAACTGCTCCGCATTTTTACCAACCCCCAGGTCGACGTCTTTACCATGCTGGCCTCTCAGTGGTAGGTCTCTCTCTCTATCTATCTTTTCCAAGGTGAATGTTGATACTCCACAGGGTTTCTCCTTCCGTCTCTCCATCCCAGTCTCGGCCAGACTGCCGACTGCTTCTCTTCAAATGCTAATAAGCCTGTTGCCATGACTACCATGCCATTTGCCTCGTTGGCTCTCTGTTTTCCATGGGCAGGACACCCCTGGGCTGGAAGCCCTAATGATTTCATTGTTATGCTTTTGAAGTATTTTTATTGTACTGTGTTTTTCTCCCGCTCTCATGATATCAATATGTGCCAGTGTTTACACATAGGTCTGTCTTGTCTTTCTGATTTACCATGTTTTGGTCTGTGTGTTCTACCTTTACACCTGTCATCCATCTCAGTCAGATGTGTGTCAGAGGGCAGCCGGTTAAACAGATTACCTGGTTACACACAGCACATTAAGAGCTCTACTGAGACTTTATGTTGTGTCTCTTTTAATATCTTTAATTCCCCTTTGAACAAATTAACTGGTGTCCTTGCCACTCTGAGGGGAGTACTCTGCCATACTCTCTTGTTCTGAACTTTGTCTTCCATTTATGTGATTGCAATTGTGGCTTTCCTTTTCTTTCAACTGGTTTTGGTGGATATCTTGCCCTCTCTGCCTTTGCTCTATTTTTCTCATCTTATTCCCATTTCTTCTCCCTTTTCATCACTCTCTTGCATGTTTTTTCTCCTCTTTTCCCCTCACTTCTCATTTCCCCCCAGAATGTTCATAGCTTTCTAGACTTCCAGGTCAGTTTTTGGAAAGCTCACACATAAGAGCCACTTTCAAGTCCCCAGTAGAGTAATGCCTGTCCAGCAGGGGACAGTGGAAATTTAGTATGGTTTCTTTCACCCACATGCATGTTGGATGGGAGAATGCTCAACTTCGGGTCACCCATTGGAGATTATAGGTATCTTTGATTGAACAGAGAATTGTCTGTTTGTGTGAGAGAGCAAGAGCAGTGGAGATGCATTTCAGCATATTTAGCTCAAATTTAAGAGTCTGAGGCTGCAGGCATAAAAAAATCAGACATCATGAAACACTGTAGTAGTGTGTATGTGTGTGTGTGAGGGGGGACGGTCTCAACACTGATAAGCAGTGGCAGCTTCTCATCAGCACTTCCAGAAAAGCTTTGCAGATGTGTCATCCCACCCTGTTTATCCCCCACTACTACTGCTGTCCACAAGTCATATTTAATGACTGTCTCTGAATGTCCATTCCTGCCCCTCCCTCCTCCTGTTTCTGTTCATTTCTGTAGTTGTCCTGTCTTTCTGTTCTTCTAACCTCTTTATTAACATTGTTTTTTGGTTGTACAGTTTTAAAGTCCTTTTGCTTTTCTGACATTGCCCACTCTGTTTTTTATTTCTGTCTATCTATATTTCTGTCTTTTACAGAATATGTGCAGTATTTCTCGGTTTCAAATATTTTTCCCTGTTTTTCTATCCTATTTAATTTGTTTTGGTTCTCCTCATCATCTCTAATTCGGAAATCACCGCAGACGAGACACTAAAAGTGGACACACATCTGTATATAACTTTATACAACTCATAATATTTGTATATGAACTGTTTTTGTTTTTTTTAACAATTTCCACGTTACTGAATTATCATCTTGTGTTCAGTTTTCAGTTTAAATAACAGAAAAGCAGTCTATGATAATATTTAAACTTTGTCAACCAGGCTCTTCAGTTGCACATTTTCCTTTTTGGTTGTAACATCAGATAATTATTTGAGTGTATTAAGATCTAATTTTGAACATTTTTTTACACTTCTACTCCCCTCTCTTCACCTCTAAGAAATATTAAGAAACTTTCATTTAGTATACTATAGGAACATACAGTCTCTCTCAGTGTTTTAATCTCTGTCACTCAGGAAGGGGGTGAGTGAAGGTGAGGTGACTTCTGAGGATCGGGAACATGCCAAACGCATTGTCTACTCTGTTGTGTATGGGGCGGGTGAGTACAAACACATACAGGCATGCTCTTGCAATGTAGTGTTTTACACATTAATGAAAATACAATTATTCATTAGTCAACTGTCATGTTTCAAAATTAAAAACCAGTTATTTACTGATTGGTTCAGTTACAAGTTTAGAGTTTGAAGAGGGCGACAGTGACAGCAGCATAGGCACTTGTGGGATAAAGCTGAAGCTAGAAAGAAAGGGACAGGAACAAAGAGCCTAGCATAGGGCAACTATGTGAATGTTTTATCTAAGATTTCAGGTCCCATAGGTTTCTACTGGGATGTAGCTGTTTTTCTGTGTTTATTTCATGTTGTTAAAAAACATCCTTGATTCCACACAGTGGACAGAGATTGTGGTGGGAGGTAAAGAAGCGGAGAAGATACAAATAAAGAGAAAAGGTGTCAGAGGAAGATGAATGTATAATGCACTCTTGTGGCCCATAAAGAAATTTGTGTGTGTCACTCTTGACCCATTTATGGTTTACATGCGTGCATGATGTACGTGCATGCACACACTCATGGTGGTCGATAGAAGCCAGCGCATGGAAGAAAAATATTTGCATGCTTGTTTGAGTGGGCATGTGGTAGATATCTGCGTCATTTGGAGGTGTAATTATTGGATGTTACTGTTTCTATTATAACTGTTGTCGTTATTACATTTTTGTGTGCGTACATAAATGTATATGTGCTTGTGCATCTCCTTTCATAGAAAATGTGAGCAATTCTCTGTGTGCATTGTGCTTTCACCTGTGCGATGGAGGTTTTACGGACACTCTTCACTTCTCATAGGGTTTGATTGCCAGTAGCCATTGTAAATGTTTAGTTAGAGTTACAATTTTTTTCATAGGCTCACCCAGAACAACCGTAACAGCCTCTGAAATGATCTAGTGTTAACAAATTACAATAACATTTTCAAATTCCTGTAGTCTGGCATAATAAAACAGTTTTGACATCTGCATCAACGGTGAGTCCATGGTGACAAAACTATTTTAAGATTATATCATAGCAGTTTCTTTGTAACTTTCGAAACTGAAGCAACAATATTAGATGTATCTCAGTCTACACAGGTATTAGTAAACATATTACAGAGCTGGACAAAGAGGACTTAAGTCATGAGTAAGGTTTAGTTTTAGTGGGCACTTGAGTGTAATGCAGATGAGCCATTTTCCTCTGTCTCACTACTTTTACAGGTGCTGCTCTTCTGTCTTTATATGAATGAATAGTAATCTGTGTGCTGCACTAATTCGATTATTAATTATTGTCATAGTGAATAATTAATTTAATTAGCCAGAAATAGCCAATTAAATTTAAATATTCAAGCGTACAATAAATGTATGGGTATATGTTGTAGTTTAATGAAATACGTCACTTACTTTGTTCTTAATAGGGAACAAAAGGCTAGCACACAAACACTAATCGTGTCCCTGTGAATTTGTTTGTTTCATCTGCCTATCCATTACTTTGACCCAGATACGATATCTAATCAAAACAGGACATTTAGTGTTCATCCAGAAGACAACATCATGACAAAATCAGAAAATATGAATGAATAAACAATCAGTCATTGCACAGGTAAGCACAATGCACACAGAAAAATTTTCACATTTTTTATGCAAAGAGATGCAAAAACACAAATACATTCATATACGCAGTGAACGCTGGTGATGGTGTTCATTGGTAAATGAGAGCATCAGAGTTTATTGAGCTCCTAACTTTCTACTTCAGCAGGAGTCAGAGCTCAGCGGGAGGAAACAAATCTAAGGAGACAAACACACACACACCAGTGAATGAACCTCAACAATAAGAGCCAATGAGGCAAAATATGTAAAAGCTATTTATTTGAGGTATTTGTAGGGGAGCATGGGATGCATGCAGGGTAAATTCAATAAGTGAAAGGTCAGTGCTAAAAATGCAGAGAAAATATGGATTTTGTAAGGAGACGTATAAGAGAGCAACAGAGTGAAATACTGGAAATAGTGAGACGTGTTGAAAATGTAGACAAGAAATAAATGGGGAGGCGGTGGAGTAGAGAGTGATGTAGGGGAAAGGGGAAATTTAAAGGGCAGTGGGGCTGAGAGAGAACAAGGGAACCAGAAGAGGAATGGAAGGAGCTCCTGATCAGGGGAGACAGACAGCTAGCTCTTCATAGAGGGATATGTTGCCATGGATACCGAATACTAAAAAGAAGCTTTCTGTGTGAGACAATAATTAGGACAGGGAGGAGGGGTAGAGCAGTGTTATGTACTCATGAACACACACATACATATGTATGTATGGTCAACAAATAAGTCAGCCAAGTACTGAAGTTACAGAAAAAAAAGATGAAGGTGAGAAATAAGTTTAGTGTACTGGGAGAAAATAAAGGGCTAGAAAAATGTAAGAAATTAGGGCAGAGGGTAGAGTTAACCCCTGGGTTGTAGCAGTCAGAAGAAGAGACAATAAAGGGTAAACTGAAAGGACAAAAAGATTGAGAGGGGTACAAGAGGAGCAGTTCAGGAAGCATCACAGGGAGTAACAAAGGTTAAGGGAATGTGGGGCTTCACATACCGAAACACACTTATCCAGAGTCAGCGCTCTGTAGCGTCTTCACAACAACTACAGCATATGTCAGCTGCTATTTTATTCTCTGTCCCTGCTGCAAACTATAGACACATAACAAACTCAATGTCTTCTGGCTCCAAACGCCAAAAAACACATAAGCAGCCACACTGATGAAAGGGCCAAGGTCGTGACATATTTCTTTAGCTGTGTACCCACCACACAGACAGACACGCCATCTCAAATGACTTTAAATATCTTCATCTTCTTCATTTTTATTGCATCATTTTTACCAGGGTGATTATGCTAGTGATTCAGACATGGTGTCTGACTGATAATAGATCCAGATTTGGAATAAAACCTTAACCTAATTTTGACCGCAGCTGGCATCCAGACTGGCTGTGATGTCACAACATGCTGATACAGAGCGTAGAGAGACAGATTCATATGAAAACAGTCTTCTAGTTTCAAACTCTACACATATTGTGCATCATTCTGCACAGTGAAGGTCAAATATCCCACAGAATTAACAATAAGCAAACACATTGTACTGTATGTGTGTGTGTGTTTGTTTATGTTGTGTGGTGGTGATGATTTTGAATCTCTACAGAAACTACTGGCCCCCCTGCTAGCCCTCCTACCAGCTTTCAGGGCGTTTTGGCATGGCATTACTCATCATGAACTACATATAAACATACTCCTCAGGGTGCAAAACCACAAACACCTCACAATTAAACACACACACACAGCAATTGTGGCACCCATCAACTCCCGCATGCACTTCACTCCATCAATTTGTTCCTAACTTTATAGTCCGATCTCACTCTCCTACTGCAGACTGTAATCTTTAACTCTTCCTTTGAAGGCACACACAGTGGCCTCTCACACACACCTTGCAGTCTTGCCGTGATCTTTGCATACTCTGCTTTTATCTTGTCCTGTTCCATCGATCTCCCTTCACTTGACTCTTGCTTTTTTCTCTTCATTTTGCTTCCCCTCTGGTCCAGTCTGTTCTCCATTGACTCTCCCCCCTTATCAGCTTTCCTCTCTTCCCTACCTCTGCCTTCTTTTCCAAATTAAAGTACTTCAGTTATTCATTTGTCAGCTCAAGATCTTTTGCATTAAAGTCATTATTGATGCACAATAGTGATCACCGTCACAGAATATTAACATTAGAGGAATATTTCCACATGATAAGAGTTAAATGAGATTGATGCCACTCTCATATCTGTATGGTAAAAATGAAGCTGTTTGTTGTTTGATGTTTTCAGTGTGATAGTTTTATACAAGTTAGATGATGATTCATTAATGTTGCTCCTTGCAGGTCGTACGCGTCTGTCCGGGATCTTGGGTGTGAGCGCTGAGCAGGCCAGACAGTTCCAGGACAGCTTCCTTCAGACCTACAGAGAAGTCCAGACCTTCATCCAGAGAACCATCCTGCAGTGTCACAAACAAGGTCTGTGTACAGTCACATTTCCACTGTGTCTCCTATATGAGTCATTATATTGAGTCTTACTGTTCCTAAAGGAATAGATATCGAAGAAAACATGTCACGGACTATACTATAACAATTTTACAGAAATCAACAGTAAGAATCAAAATTAAGATAAGGGACATAAGGGGTTAATGTTAAGGATTGCAAATGGTTGAAGTCAGCAAGATGTCCTAGCAAAACTGTGTGTGTATTCATGTGTGTATGGGTTAGGCACTGCACTTTTGACACTTACTACGTAGTTTGAATTGCTTAGCTGCACACACATACTCAAAATGCTTGCTCTCCATGGATTTGTGTGTGTGTGTTTAGCTGAAGAAAAAGATGTGCTTGCATTGGCAGGAATAAGACGAACTGCCTTGGGTCAATACTTGAGGGGAACGAGGTGGGATGGGAAGAGGCTGATGGTTCAGACAGGACACTGTATTTATATTCTAACAGAACTGCCAACACAGCACACCTGAGACACACTCCAAGAAAACAGTGTAATATACACTCATTGTGCACAGTGAGACCAGAGTCGACAGGCAGAGAGATGAGGTCAGCACGCACCAAAAACATTTAACCTTCAACACAGATGACTGTTTATCCTGTGATTTATTCCTAACTGAACCTAATCAGATAAGCAGAAACTGAAGGGAAAGAACCATTTGTCTCACAAAAACGTCTTCAGCTACTCTGTCTGTTACCACACACGTTGCTTTGGTAATTTTATCTTGTATAACACATGTTGAAAAAGAACTTTGCACTGCAGTAAGCATTGACAGCAAGTTCAGGGCAGTCGATGTTATTCATGCCAGCCGCGCCGGCAGACACCTTTGTCACACACACTGTCGCGGGTTTGTCACAGGTGCTCCATCACCCGCTGCAGTGAAACAGCCCCCTTCCCGCTCATCGCTTTTTCTAAAATGCTGCGCTCAGATCACCATGGAAGCCTCCTCATGTTCAGGGGCAGAGTGATGATGCACCAAACAGTCTGCTGTAATTCAGCTCATCGCCATGGTGATTCTCCTATTGGAGTGCGGGGATTTTTCTGCCCCACACTGTCTGCAGTTGTTGAATATTTTTTTGTTGTTACTATATAAACTCCAATACATGATTTAATAGTCATAGCCTACATGGCCACGCTAGACACTGTCTGTCTTTGATATGAAAATGAGACAATAAAAAAGATGAAGAGGGAGTTTTTTTCTCTCTTTAACACAACAGAGGGAATCACAGAGATGAAAATGGGCCAAGTCTTCTGAAGGCCATGGCAGACAGGGAAGCCTAGATCTGCATGTGTAGACGTATAAACACCCTACTGCGCCAGCACTCACACATTCTATCTCTGATGCACTGTCACACAATTCATGCACATAGATGTGTAGATTATTCAAATGTGCACTCATGCAGAGAACGGAGCTGGCAAAGACTTATAATTAATTAAAAAATCATTTGAAGTTTGCTTATGGTCTGTTATGGATTTTGACACATGACAAAACAATATCAGGAATAACTTCCAGTTAGCTGGGTTATGTGTACAAAAAAAAATTATTTTCTTGTATCTATTTATATCAACATAGGGATAAAAAATGCTAAATTACAAAGCAAATTACTTTACTTTACTTGGCAGATGCTTTTATCCAAAGCAACTTACAAGGGGAAGACACAAGCAATTACCATTTGGGT
>JAUMHL010000011.1:8695977-8713222 GCA_032362345.1 Sandelia bainsii
GCGAATCCAAAAACAGAGTCAAAGTTAATTCACTCACCTCTACAGAGAACCGCACGAGAATGTCAACCGCTGTGTCTCTCTTTTGTTCATTACCCCAGACTATACTTAAAAGAGTGGTTTTGAATATTAAATAAATATAATAGTCTATACCTGCATTGTTATGAGTGACAGCAGCCAAAAAACCCACATATTATCATGGTTTGATAAAAATATTGCTAAATCTTGAGTGGTGTATGCAACAGTACAGTACTAATTTTGGCATAAAATCATGTGATTATACATCACATAGTAAAGAACTGGTTTAGAAAATGACTTTTCAGGACGTGAAATAACATTTTGTTAGTTTATAATTACATTTAACTTTGAATCATTAATTTAAAACCATAAACAATATTATCATACTTTTACAGATCGTACAAGTTTCCAGTGCTGCTGCCAGTCAGATTTATTACCACTTTGTGCACATGACTGACCATGAAAACTGCCTGAACTTGAAAAGCACTGTCCCTCACAGCGAGCTCCCTCACTGATCTGAAAAACAACCCACTGTGAATGAAAAACATAAGCATTCCAGTGTGATTCACAGTCATACCTGTCCATAGATAGAAACCACATTTGTGTGATGTGTTATCACTGACACAAAGAACACTGCACATCCCTGACATCAGCCCCCTAAGCGAAGGTCACATTCATAGTTACAAGGTCACATGCATGTGTCATGGGTCAATTCACAGTGAGTAAAAGGTTTTGTGTTTGTTTCTGTAGTGTGCTCATTTCCTGCTCAGTTATGCCAGTGTATTTGTGTGTGTGTGTGTGTGTATTCTGGGATGAGGGTCATTCAGGTTTCATGCCCTGGTTGGCTTTTCTCATAGTAAGGGATACTGGTGGGATTTAGCTGTAAAGCCAGCTCCATTGTCCAACAGGTGGAATGTACTGGTCCCTCAGTGTGTATGTGTGTGTGTGTGTTTGTGTGTGTTGCATACCTGTGTATGATAATGTGGTTTTAATGATAATGTGTGTATTATGTCCACATCGCGTCACTACACATTCTTGTGTGTGTTTGTGTGGCTGTACTGGGAATGTCTGTGTGTTTCTCTTTGCTTCTGAATGTGTATCATGTGGATAGCACAGTTTGTGTATGTGTGTGTTGCACGCTTGTTTGTGTGTGGGTGTATACTTGTGTCATTTTGAGCCTGGTGTTGCCATAATTACCTACAGGTATAATGCTGTATCAACACATGACTTTTCATGAATCAGTTTGAATCACACACTGTAGCTTTGCTTCTGTTTAGTGTTTCCATCCTGAGATACTGTGATACAGTTTTTGTACTGATGAAGGAATTGGCAGTGATTTGACTTATATAGACACTATGAGTATATGCAATAAAATAGTATATAATTCTAATGCAAATATAGATTTTACATGCATGAATTATACGCTATCCATGAACTAAATAAGTAAATAAGGAAACCAAAATCAACAATCAAACAATAACCAGTTTATCAGTCAATCTAATAATAAATAATTAAACATTCAGTCACAGTTAGATCTGACCACTGTTCACTTGATAGGCAAAAAATGAGCAATCATCAAAATATTAAAATAACAGTTGATAATGAGGAGGGTAAATATGTGAAAACTGAATTATGAGCAAACCAAAAATGTGCTACATATATAAATTAATAAAACCAAATAAAATAAAAGAAATAGTCAAAATATCACTCAATGTTTTATCATTATGTGGAGTAATAAAAATATATCACAGTTGAAATCATCAGTTAAATTATTCTGATCACTATAAAGCAAACAAATATTACATCAGACCTCTCTCATATTTTATTTAAGGAATATAGTCTTATATGAAAGATTTTCTTTCCTCCTCTTTATCTTAATTTGGCTTTAAGTAGGCCTCAGTGTACCTGTGTACACTATGTTCACAGATGTTGTCTTTTCTATGTGAAACAGTATACACCTTTGAACATAACACAAATTGAAATCAAATCTAAAAATCTCATGTATAGGTTATGTCTTGTCCATCATGGGTCGTCGGCGGACCCTTCCAAACATCAACTCTCCTGACTGGGCCATTCGCATGCATGCAGAGAGGCAGGCTGTCAACTTTGTGGTACAAGGTAGGATCACTGATAGCTGAGTGTAATATCCACTTTTATGACTACTGTATGAGCTTAACCTTCTCATTATACTTCTGATGATATGGAAAGAACAGTTGTGGATAAAGTCAATATCTTAACAGTATAAACACAAATACAGTGCTATGAAAAGTATTTTCCCCATTCCTCATTTTTTTTAAGGGGGAAATACTTTTCCACAGACCTGTACAGTAGGTGGGAATGTGTATGTTTGGACTCACATTAAACCTAATTTAATCTTCAAGTCAGCCTCAGTTTTACAGGCCCCTTGCATGGTATTTGATTCATCACTTTGACTGACCTTGGCAACAGGTGTGTGTGGTTTTGCTCATGTGTATGGTTGTGTGTGTGTGTGTGTGTGCGCACAGGTTCTGCTGCTGACCTCTGTAAGATGGCCATGATCAGAATCTTTAACCTGGTATCGTCCTCCAGCTCACTGTCTGCCAGGTACATGTACAAACACTAAATGCGGCACCATTGCTGAGTGTGCTCATGTTACAAGCTCCTACCTAACACTGGGTGCTTCATTCATACAACTACTAGCAGCAAAACACACACTCTTCACACTGCGTGTCTGTCTGGCTACACACAGGCAAAACCCGTCAATCAAAACTGTTCGTATGGCACCTCTTGTAAAGGTTAGAACAACCAGTGTAAAAATAGGTGTATTGAATTCTCTCCTTTTGGTCCTAGTCAACATCCAGCCAGTAGGATTCTGAATCTGTTGTAGTAAAGGTAATCTGTAAGCAGATTTAGTGATGTATCCTATGTGAGTTTAATTTTGAGTTTCCTGTTACAGCTTTGTCTTGTCATGTTTCAGTTTTGTCCTGGTTTAGCTGTAAAAATGTGACATGAAGATACCAGCTTATAATATATATCTAAAAAGAGCATCAATTGGTCCTGTCATTAGGAATCATGAACAAATATAGATGGGTATGGAAAGACATGTAGTCTGATAACACCACTGCTGAACAATATACAGTAAATATCTAATATAATCTCAACGGCATGGTACCTGGCGGCCACCGTAGGCTCTCTCACACTTGGAAAGGGACAAGTGGGAGGTAGTGGTTATTGAGAGGAGTGGGCAGGCCTGGTCCTCGAGGGCCACTGGCCTGCATGTTCTTCAACTATCGCTGCCATAACCACTGCTGATTACCTGGATCAGGTGTGTTAAGCAAGAACCTGTTAGTGCAGGGATGGTTGGAAAAGATGCAGGGCAGTGGCCACCCCTGCACTGAATATTACACACTGCACCTCTAAAACAATTATATCAGCCACTGTATCAAAATCAGTTCTCAGATGTACCAGAACAGATGGTTTACTGGCACCTAGATTTGTTCTGATAACATCAGGTACCTATATTAGGACTTTCTCTGTACTATGATAAAACCAGACCACATGGTCATATTCTGTATTTATAGACGAGAACTGACTGAGTCTATCACACCAACAAACATTCACTGGTTTTCTAGCCAACTAAATCTGTAGACTTGAGGAGTGTTTCCAAATGTTTGTTGCTGTTACACACCAAACTTTCAGCAAGAGTAAACACAGTTGAAGCAAGAGCCAGAATATACCGGAACACAGCAGGGTGCAAAGTAGAGAGAGGACTCATTTGAAGGCCTCACTGTGATTTGCTGATAACGATACATCTTCAGGCTTCAACATTGTGGCCAATTATTAGTAGTAGTTGATGTTTTATCTGTTGCTGAATGTGTTTGTTCCTGCAGGCTGATAGCACAGCTCCATGATGAGCTTGTGTATGAAGTGGAGGACTCGCGGGTGGAACACTTTGCAAGTAAATATGTTGCATTCTGTGTTATCACTGGGCATTAGTTAAAAGATTTGCTTGATATTTCGATTTATATTTGATTTCAAGCCTGCTTTGGTTAATTTATATAAAAATATTGTACTACTGTACAATCTATGTATATAGAGTATGGTTAAACACTGCTCACACACTTCATAAAATAACTTAAAATCATGGCTATGGCCACTAGTATTGTTATTAATATTTGTGTGGCTATGTGTGTGCAGCATTGGTGAAGAGCACCATGGAGTCCCTACAGCACATTCACCATTTTGGTGCCCATCTCAAGGTGAGAGGCTGGAGCCTGCAATAAAAATCGTGCAGCAGTACAATGGTGTCATTTGCCATGTTCACAAATGCTGAAATGCAGAGAGTTTCATACCTTTTAGATTTTTTGTTTCCATGAGACACAGGATAACGGTAACAACCATACAGCACCACACAGAAGGAGATTGTAGCCGAAGAAACAGGCAGATACCTTATGTGTAGTGTTTGCTTTTATTTTTAAATACTTAAGTTGTGGTTAAGGTGCACACTTACAGGTTATATTTAAGGCTTGGAAATTATTACTTTTCAGTAAATTTAATAATCATTTAGTGAATCATTGACTTTTAAAACACATACATATATATTTTCAGAGTTTTTGTCTTGTTGGTATTATTTATATATATTTAGCCAATATTATGATGCAAAATCACCAGTTTTGAGTTTGCTCTTGTGTTAGGCAGCAGTAAAGTAAGTGATTCAAACCAGTGAAGGTCCCTGTCAATGATATCCAGACATTTATGCTGACACACTGACATCCTTTCCTTTTTTTCTGTGTGTGTGTGTGTGTGTGTGTGTGTTTCCCAGGTCCCCCTGAAGGTGGCAGTCTCCAGTGGCAAGTCTTGGGGATCCATGTCTGAGCTCAACATCCCTTCAACTCCCACTCCTTGTCTTTGAGTCCTCCTCTCACAACCTGACTTGACACTTCCACCACCTCTTTATCAGATCTACTTTTCTTTTACCATTAGATATTTCTCCCTTTTTGAATTTTCTCATCTTTCTACCTTTTCTGTTTCTCCCTCTCATACTTGCTCCCTGTCTCTTCACTTGTCCTGCATCTACATCACTATGGAAACAAAGCAGCTGCAGCTGCTTCCAGCTCCCAGTTCTCGCTTTCACTCCATCCGTATCCGGGGGCAACGGCTGGAGCCACAGACTGGATTGCATCATTTCTTTTTTTTTTCTTCTCCTCATCCTGACAAAAAAGATTCCTTGTCCTTTGCCTCCCTTTTTACACAATTTTATTGAGACCAACGCAGTTTTCGCTGTCTTGTTGCCAGAGTGAAGCTTTAAGGATGTACTTGATATGTATTGGTTCATAAGATAAGTCCTTACATGATTTTTTTAAAAAGGACATAGAGGTTCAGCTGTTATGTGTTTTACAGAAATAAATCCTTGGTTTTATTGTTTTGTGGGTTGTTCTTATTGGATAAAGCTTGTGTTTAGTGTGTGTACTTAAAAATGTTGGACAAGACAGTGACCTTTTGCATGTTTTTCTGCTCACACTCACCCAATTTGCATGTTGCATTTTAGAGTTGATGCTCTCAACCGAGGCATAGAGCAATTGAAGCAGCATCATTTGTATCTCATGTATTTCAGTTAGAGTTTTCTGACAATATTTATGTCAACGTTAATTGTTGTTAATTTAAGAGGGAAAAAAGAGTTTCAAAAAGTCAGATATTTTATTTCTTTAATGCTGTAAAGCCATGATATTTCAGGAACTCTTTCCTTAATAAACTTAATTTTTGTCTTGGTTATATTCAGCTGGTTCAAAGCAGATCTAATTTTCTTCTGCCAAGAGCATCCAGCACCTCGCTCCCTCCAGCTCATCTTTTATTCGCTCACTTCGCTCTACCACACTCACCCCTTTGTCTTGTTCATGCCTCTGTGTCACACACACACACACACATTCCACCAATGCATGTACACAAGCATACACACACTTCAGAGACACACAGGCGCCATTAGTGCACTCACACATAGTCACCGGCTTCCAGGCACACTGACCGAGTTTCCTTGTCTCTGGCAGCCATAACAAGACCCTTTTGCCCTTTTATTCTGCCCTCCAATTAAGATCATTTAAGCCTACAAAATGGGTCTAGGCAGAACCATACACTTAATGACATTTTAACAAAGCATTTCCCCCATTACCTATTTGAAATGCCACATCATAGTGGCTGCTAATTATAAGAGTGTTCATTTCTTAAGTCAGAGTAAAGGTGGCATGTGGGATATCCAGCTGACCCACCAACAGTCCTACCTTCCCCTAGTTTCCTTTCTTTTTCAGTGGAGCAGCCCTTCACTTTGCTTGTTGAACCCATTGGCAAGAATGCGTTCTCCATGTGCTTATGTGAGGGAAGGTTTTCTCATCGAGTCAGTATGTGCATTTCTGAACCAGAGACACTGGACACTGTTATGGAAATCTGCCCCTCTATTCTCTCATTGTTGCCTGGTTGAAGGTTGCAAGGCCTTCCCCCCTTCGAGAGCAGAGCGTGAGACTGGTATGTACAATTTCTGGAGAGCACACAGTAGCAGTGTTCAAAGTAGGCATGGAGGTAAAACAAATACAAATAAAGCAGTTTCCACTGTTTTAAACTTTTTTCTTTGTGTTCTTTTGGGCACACTAGCACTGCAGTAATAATGGTCTGGCAGCAAGCCATATGACAAAGAATTATTATTATTTGCTGCCTGTTACCTTGTGTTTGACCAGTTTATAACATAATTGTAAATGCAGGAACAAAAATTGTGTAAAACCACTCTGTTAACCCCTACTGTATACCTTTGGCCTTAGCTTAATTTTAAAGATGTGTATGAGGTTATGAGTATGCTCATCTGGATGAATGATGTCTTCACGTTAATGTGTGCCATTATCAGGAGCAGCCTGAGGGTCCCTATGAAGCCTCCAGTTGTCAAGGGAACAGCATGAGCTTCCCCCAGCTGTCATGGTGACTGAGATCTGTAAGTAGAGCCTGTACCTCATATCCTCATGTCTGGGATTACTGACATTTATATTGTTTCAAATCTAATATACACCTGAAGTTATTCTCAGTGTGTATCATTTCTATATCCTTCTCTGCTCTCTTGACAAGTATGAAGCATATAAAAGCCTAATGCAATGCATTTTAATTGATACAATATATGTACATCCATGTTTCAATCATCATCATAATGCAAGAAATCCCATCTTTACATCTATACAGGGTTCCAGTCGTCGTCAGTATAAAAGAAAGCATTAATAATCACAATAATAATAGTAATCCCGGTGTGGTAATACTGTAGTCTGTAGAAGTGGCAGAAAGGGAACAGAAAGCTAATAGACCCCAATAAAAAAACCAGATTGTCACTGCAGTCTCACTGAGGTTGAGGCAGGCTGGTTGGGCCAACAACGCCTACACTATGTTACAGTCTTTGTCAGGTTTCTGCATCTCAACTCTTGTCTCCCTGGGATTGTCTAAATGTGCTAAATCACCACACCACTCTTCACCTCAGTAGAATCTCAGACCACCTTGTCTATAATTTTGGCCCTGCTTTTCCTCCTTTATATTCTCATCCTTTCTTGTAACCTCTTTAACCCTTTGGGCCTCACTGCTCTACTTGACATTCTTAAGTTCCTCTTTCCTCAAAGTCCTCATTGTAGTCAAAGCACCCTTCTTTCCCCTACAGGTCCTCTAACCCTCGCTTACAAAGTTCCCAGTTGCAGTTCAACTCCCTTCCCCCAAGTCCATCTATCTATCCACAATCCCTCCTTCCATTTGTCTATCATGGGCGGCTGGTTGACCTGCCTGCTTCCCCACAGTGAGGCTGCATATCAATCCTCTGCTGTGCTTTGTGCAGGTTGGTTTCCTGGCAACAGGCAACAGCCATGACAGGGCTCCAGGACAGAGAGAGACCCTTGCATTGCATCAGCTTGCTATAGCTAGGTAGCTCAGCCCAGAGCCACCGATTTTCAAGACCATAGCTGGTATGTGCTATAAGCTAACATAGCTGCTGCTGTTGCAGTGCTTTAGACAGTCTCTGGCTCCTCTGATGACATGAGTTCAAACAGACAGGCAGAACATGGAAGGCTGTGTCTGAACCTGAGACATTATGGCTCAGACCACATGCACTATAGCCCCTGAAAGATGCTGCAATTAGTGTGTGATTGTTGTGAGGTAATACAGATGAGGACACCTGCACTACTGTAGAATCTCTTTTTTACTGCTGCAAATATCTTTAAAATATATTTTTATATATTTTAAATCCACAGTTACAAAAGGAGTAAAAATGACCCCCAGGTGCTATTTACAGTAAAACATATTTTACAACTTTACAGTTATTAACTTGCTGATTCAAATTGCACTTGTAAGAAGAGTTTGAGAATTGTAATTCTGCTGCATATTTTAACTGATAATTTTCAATCTTACGGACAGTGCGGTGGTAGTGAAGTTGCAGTGCCTGTCTCAGTGGTTCAAGTGAATCAGAAGTCTTTGAGGTGGAAAAAAGAGCAGTTAAGGGAGTTACAGCACTTTTAAAAGTGTGGCTACTCCATGTTTTTCCTGTCTGCTTGAACTGCTCATTATAGCTTTTATCGTTCAGTATCCCCCTACTGTCATTTCCCCAATTTCCTACTGTCATCTGTACAAATATGCCGAGGTACACCTGTGTACTTCTACTTCAGAGCTAAAAAACACATCTTTGACACCTCTTTGTAAAGAAAAAATACAAAAAAACTGAAACATTTTACAATCAAACACCCTTTCAGGCTTCGTTATGAGTGGTAATTCTGCAATGCCAATACTGTGATGGCAGTCTGGAGTGTAAGAGATATAACATCAATGCAGGATTTCATATCTTAATAACGTCCTTGTTGATAGTATGTCCTTATGTTGTGGTTTTGTCTGTTTATATTTATTGCTTGATTAGATGGCACGTGGGCTTGTTTTTTCCCAATAATACTTAGTGATTACAGGGTTGTGTTAAGCAAAATATAGCCACATAAGGAATAAAAATGCAGCAATTACTGTCACCTTTGGCAAATTTCCACCTCCAAAAATAGCCATGGGTTGCGGTGCGAATTATACATAATGGTTTCCTGTTTTGTATATATGCTTTGATACATACTGTCAGTAAGAAGAAAGAGAAACATTTTCCATATTCTTCATAGCAAATGTAAAAAATCAGAACTGCCTGTACTGCAAATAGCAAAACAAGACACAGTTGTGCTACAAGTGCTAATGTGTTCTTGGCACCTGTGGCCTCAGTCCATAGTGAGTCCTTCCATATTTGCCACAGTGGAACAAAATCCTCACCAGAGGGAGGGAGAGAGAGAGAGGGAGTCCATGATGTGGAGCTCTGTTGCTGCAGAACTCCTCCGGCCACCCCACCACACACCCCTTTTAACTGCCAATGTGGCACATTCCTCCCTCACCCCTCGTCCTCCTCGTTAGGTGGAACATTCCAGGCAACAGCCATCTTCTGAGACAAAAAATTATTAAAACCAGCAAACATGACAGGTTGCAGTAAATAAAACATTATCAATAGGTAGCGCTACAGCTATTTACAATCACACAAAATGTCTAACATCTAATGCAATGGTTTACTCACTTAAGAAAAGAAACAACTGCTTTTTAACCTCTTATCCACAGTTTCTTTCATTCCTAAAATAAACAAAGCAACATGGAAAGATTTGAAACGTAAAAATGTTTGTAAAACCTCAAATTTTGACAGTTTACATTCATGCCTGTGAGTGTTCATCCCCAAGGCTGCTGGGCACGGGCACATGCCCTCAGAGTAATGCAGCACACCCACAGATCTGTTCTCAACTCCTTCAACAGTACAGAAACAGAATGGAAAAAATTACGATAATAAATATTGATGTATTTACTGTTTGGGTATTTAAACAGCTGTAACTGAATGTGGCCATGTTTCAGGATGTTAAAAGTTTTGGCTTCAGTAACTTCAGACTTTGTCCCTGTGCCTGCCATCATAGAGATAGTATCAGATCATTTCTGGGTTCTAAAGCACTCTAAACTAAAAGAGCCGTCTCCAAAAGGAGAGGCCTTTATGCAGCATACTTTCTTAAATCTCAACCACTGGGAAAGCACACTCACACTCAAAACAAATAACAGAAAACCCAATAGAAAAGACTTGACATTGTTTTTGGATTGTACATCAGCAGAACATTTCAGAGGAATGGTTTGCAACTAAAATTATGCACTGGTAGACGCTGCATACACTTTAATTACTACATTCTAACAGTAAGTATGCAATACCAGTTTTAAATAGGAGGCGAGACTACACGGCATAGCATTCACTTGAAGTAGAAAACATACATAAATGCATTTTAGTCAGTGCACTTCATCTTTAAAAATCAAAATCACCATCTAACTACCTTAAACCATGCAGTTCACAAGATATCTGAACACCAGTGTTTGATTCCAGTGCCTAAGGCCTTGGCAAAGACATTTTGAATGATATTATCTTTGTTCACAAAATGTACCAGTAAAATTTATTATTTTCCCAAAATACATCAAGGAGCATTTTAAATTTCATCAGGCAGAAACTCAGATTGGCAGCAGCAGAATGACTCAGAACTAACAGACTTCCAGACCACAATTTATTTTTCTGTCCACTCAGAAAAGCCCGCCCTCTCACTCTACACCTTCAGAATTCACCCATGTCTGAAGAATGGGCAGAGTCATAAAGTAAGAACCTAAACTCACTGGCAGCAATAACTGACAGATGTTAATTGATGCCCACAAACCAATTTGTGGTGTTTCTGTGAGGAAATCAGAAGTTTCAGCACCACTGACACCTGCATTTCACAACTATGGTATCTGATGTTAATTTATTATGAAATAGATTTAGTTTAGTCTGATTCTTGTATTTGCAGACATGCCGGACCCATTGGTGCCCATACTGTAGTGGTGGCTGTTGCTCCGTAATTTTCACAAAACATGGTCTGGTCCTTTTTTGACTCTCCAGGAGCAACCAAGTTCAAAGTAGATACATCGTCTTGGTGTGAGGTATCCTCCACACGTTGGTCTGGTGAAAACAACTGACATTTTTGAAAACAATACTGTTTCATGCTTTTAGTGCATTTATGCCTTGATTTGACTTTGTAGAACTGCATAGGGAAACCTTAGATAGACTCTAATTAAAAGACAAAGTTGTTGTCAATAGCTAAGCTTCTTTTAGATGTCTAACATTTCACATGGCTTGAACAAAGTAAGGGAAGGGAAGGAATCTTTAGTATCATGGGATCTGATATTCATAGGCTTACAGTAAGACCAACTTTTGTCCATTGTGGGGATTATATAATATTATACTATGCACACGTCCGTAATTAAAGACCACTGTGGCAAGTATAATCTAAAGTCAGATGCAAAAGAAAGCAAGTATTTAGCCAGCACAGGTTGATGTTCAGTGTGGGGTTTGAAGACACTTTTTGACAGGAAACCAGCTAATACCTTTGTCACCTGGAGGAAAGGTCTAAACATTTGACCAAAATTACCTTTACTTTGTGTATGTGAAAAATTTACAAAGGATGTGGCATTTGATAGATATTTTACTTGGTGCTCATGGTGAACTACAAGACTTTCCATTACGTGCTCCACAACAGTACATGTTTTCTTTTGCATCATTTCTCAAATGCCCATTGAAGATCTTAGTTCTGGAAAGTGTTTGGGATCCTTAACCACTAGCTGGTTAAATAGAAGAAGAGCTAAGATACTTTCCGTTACATGCTCTCACTCCCACTGTGATCAAGGAATTAAAGTAACTTTATCCTCCAGCCAGAGACAGATAAATCTTAATACCAATATGAACACGATATCAACTTTAACAAGGCTTTTAGATTGTGGTGCAACTGCTAAACAATGGTTGGCTAATACATTACAATTTATGAGCACTGGCTAGTGGTCACACCCAGAATTAAAATAATTTAAAATAAAATAAACCACTGAAGTTACAAGGCTATGGTTCCACCGTATGCCATGTGCTAGGAGTCACTCCCATAAAAGTTATATTTGCATTCAAAGACACATTTCATGCAAATGGTACAATTTTTTTTCCAAACAAAGAAGCACACATTTCTTTTATATGTTAATCCAAAAAAAGAAGCATATTTTCTTTTTATACATATGTATATATATATATATATATATATATATATATACATATCAATTAATTTTTTTCTTCACTTTTCCAGGGCAGGCACCGTACACACACTTGGTACAGAGGCATGCCACACTTGCATTGCTTATTGCATTCTACAGTTGGTTGGCTGGCAGGCACGATGTCATCCAGGCAGTGCTGCAGTTGGTGAGTCTGTGACTGCACCAACACATTTCCTCTCTCACCCTCTGTCTTACATCCATACTCATACAACCATACTGTACATCATTCATGCCCCCTGCCTAGATGACATCAGAGTAGGGGAGGGGGTCTAGGGTTGGTCCAACAAGCTTCCAATGGAATAGTAAAAGCAGTGCAGCAAGGCTCTGTGGCACATGCAGAAGTGGGTGGGAAATGGGTTGGGACTGGGACAGGAGTGGTCAAAGGTCAGTGGAAGGTATGCAGGGTTCAAATGGAAGGTGTGGGGTCTAGCCCAGGGTTGCAGACAGATTCATGAATGAGGTAGGGAGAGTTTGCGGGGATAGGATGGCAAGGCATAGCGAGTCAGTGCTGACTTCATGACGATTACATTTGCATTGATTTTTTTTCTTTTTTTTTCTTCATATGTGTTTTTTATTGTATTTTCCTTTATGTTTTATGTATGTGTTTTTCTTTTTACAAATGGTTTGATGACACAGCCAAGGCTCAGAGTAGTGGATAGTTGAATAGAGGATGGAGATGGAGAGAGGTGTTATGGGAGACATTTTGTTCGCTACATGAGTTTTCAACTGTATACACAATATAAATACATGGGGACAGGGAATACTAATGCCAGTATATTGTTTTTAATAATTATTTGCTGTTTGTGCTCAGTTATGTACTGTAGGTTTGCAAGTATTGCTAGTAGTCATGTCTTACCCAAATTGTTCCCCACTAACCTGGATTAATTATGTGGAGTGTTGACTGCAGCCACTTTGTAATTAATGTAGTTTTGAGAGTAAAATTTGCATATTACAATATTGTTAGATGTGTTTAAAGTTATAAAATTAATAATTATCATTCAAATACTACACATATTCAAAATGTTAGTTTGTCTTGTCCATCAGTAAATAATTTATAAGTAGACAGAGTAGTAATGTTTTACATTAGTTTATATTACTAATAGATATATAAACTATATCAAAACATTACAAAACTAGTAATGTTTAGTTAGATAATACTTGACTCATAGCAAGAAAGGTGCACATCTGTTAACGCAAAATAAAAATAGGTTCATTGTTCATCATACACTGTTGAGACATGGTCTAATGTCTGCCTCATGAAACACACAAACACACAGTCTCAACAATCTCACTTACACACACACAAGCTCTGACATGCAGCTATATTGTATCCTGGGCTCTGTCAGTGTGACATACAGTGAGAAAGCTCTACCCTCCTGTCACTTCGACCAATCAGACACCCTCTCCTCAGCTCCAATGAGAAAAGGAGCAAGTAACTAATGATAGATGTAGAAAAAAATAAAAACGAAGGAGGGATACAATCGGTCAGGAGAATGAAGAAGAGAATGTGTGAGGAAGATGCACTGTGTTGAGTCAGGTCCATTTAGGACACAGGATACACTGTGCATATTCCGGTAACCATCCTGTCATCCTTCTCTGTCACTGTGGGGGTCAGTAACACACTCTTGCTGTGTTTCAATATGGTGTCTTGAGGGAATGGCTAAAGGCCAAAGAGTAGGTGTGAGTGTGTGTGTGTGTCTGGAGGAGCTGACCACACTCTGTAAACACGTTAAATGTAACATTGCAGAGCTTTTGTGTAGGAGTGTCTGAGTATATACCTCAAGCCCTCACCATCACCACCCCTCCCAAACCCATCCATTGCCCTGTCCGCTCCCAATGAAACAAATCTGAATGTCTCATCACACTGCCCTGTGTTTTGCTGTGGGGAAAATAAGGGAATGTGGGAGGGAAGGGAAGGGGGGGGAGAGTTATTGTACAGTAGTAATGAAGGGAAGTATTGATCTGAGTCACAAGAAGGTGCTGGGAGGGTGCCTAGTTGGGGTAGAAGTTAGATGTCTTCTATGAATGCCAATTTTTTTCTCCCGTAATGAAAAGGGAGGGGTAAAGGTACAAAAGATAGAAGAAAAGAAACAGAAACAAACTCTTATTTAAAATGTAACAGTATAATACAGAAAACAGCAAGAAATGCATAATAGTAGTAAAAATGTTAGTGACTTTAAAGATGAAATAGTAGCATTAAGTCGTACTGGAAGTTATCTCTAATGACACAAAATAAATAAAAGCTGTCAGAGGAGAGGATGTAGTTGGGGCTCTCAGGTGAAGGAGGGTCATTGCTCTCTCTCTCTCTCTGTCCCTCTCTTTCTCCATCTCCCCCTCTCCATCTCTCTCTCCCTGTCACCTCTCACTCTTCGCGGAGCTGCAGGCGGTAGCGGCTGTAGCGGATCTGGAAGAAGAGCCTCTCCAGCAGCGAGCGGCTCATCCCGGGGAGCCTGTAGTCCTCGCTCTGGCCCGTTTGGCGGAAGCCCAGCGACTCGTACAGCTTGTGGGCGGCCAACTTGACAGCCGTCGTGCCGAGGACCACGGCGGCGTAGTTGTTGCGCACAGCAAACTCCAGAACTCGACGGCCCAGGGCCTTTGCGATGCCTTTGCCCCGGTAGCGAGAATCCACCGACAT
The DNA here is from genome assembly GCA_032362345.1 of Sandelia bainsii. Classification (NCBI taxonomy): domain Eukaryota; kingdom Metazoa; phylum Chordata; class Actinopteri; order Anabantiformes; family Anabantidae; genus Sandelia; species Sandelia bainsii. Next base: position 8,710,778 of record JAUMHL010000011.1, read on the forward strand.
ACGCCGTAGCTCAACCGTGTTGTCATCTTCACGGCCCTGTGCCGCCACAATGCCCACCACACATCCGTTGAGTACTGCCACCCAGAAACAGGAGCCTGTCAGAAACAGAAGAGAAAATGTTTTAAATTAGCTAAAAGTGTTAACAGGTAGTTCAACATATTGGTAAATATTGCAGAGTTAGATGAGAAGACTGACACCACACTGTGGCTGTCTGGTAAATACATAGGAGACAGTCAGTTAGCTTAGCTTAGCACAAACACTGGAAACAGGCAAAAGCTAGCCTTGCTCTGTCCTAAGGTACCAAAATTATCCTCCGTCAGTAAACTATACTACAATAAGCTACACTCACTTTACTAACGTTTAGTATTTGTTTATTAGTGAACTTTAGAGGTGCTGGTAGATTTATTAGATTTTGGACAGAGCCAGACTGGCTGTTTCCAGTCTTTGTGCTAAGCTAAGGTAACGGGCTGCTAGCAGTATTTACATATTTACCATACAGGTAAATACCATATGATAAATACATAAAAACTGCTAATTAGGATTGATGGAAGGAAGTAATTATTTGAGGGACAACTGTCCTGTTGGATGAGGGGTTTTAAGAACCAGAAACTGAAGTCAGTGCACATCCTGTTTTCCATTAGCACCATGGTGCATCATATGTCGTAACAGCTTAAAGTGGAGAGAACAAGTAAGACAGAACAGTAGAGGGGATGCAGGGAGTAGATGATGGACGAGGGCAGAGACCTGTTTGACTGGTGCTTAATGGCAGTAGCCACTCAGTGACATGCTGCTGATTAAAAGCACAGGCATGACTGAGTGGTCACTTACAGCTCACTGTACTGTATACTGGAGAAGAAACATACACACTGGCTTTTCTACGGCAGCTCAAACAGTATCCAAGAGTTACTACATCAGACAATGGTGACAGACAGATAAAATGACTAACACATACAGACAAACAAACAAGGTTAGACTAATACAGATAAAAATGTCAGCAGACAATGCTCCTCCACCAGTGCAGGGCTAAGAGCTTGAATATCAAGCCGTTTTAATATTGATCTATATCCACAATTTATAAAATGCTCACTTCGACATCTTCAGTATAATTTAAGATTTGGCCATGTCACCAGTTCTAACTTCATTAGATGAAGTATCTGTTTCTTTTATGTTTATGTTTTGTTTCTTTAGAGTCAAGCAGAAAAGTCCCCACATTACCCTGAAGCAACACATCTACACAAACTTTCCGGGACGTTACAGTAAACACTAGATCAAAACGTGGGTCATGGGTCAGCATTTTGAAATCATTCCCATCTGAACCTTAATCGGGTAGTTTTTATAACGAACATCATGTGCCGGTATGTGCCGTTGCTTAATTCTGTTTACCAATCATAATGTTTCATGGAAAACGACCCTCTCAACCTTCTGTTTTCTTACATAACTATTTTCAAACAGCTTCTCCATCAGTGTCATTATTATTTACGTCATGTGTTAGCAGTGGTTACATGATTTTTTACTAAAATGCCATCTGTTCATTATAGATAAAGTAAATCTGACTACTCCATGTCTGGCATGGTCTGACCTGAACTGCGGACAGTAAAAATCTGTCTGTCCATTAGCTCTGAATCCTAATTTTCTTTTCCACATAAAATTATGTCTTACACATACAGTGTCAAAAACACACATTTGCAAACAGGAGGTGACATCAACATCATGCTTTTGCTGGAATCCCTGTGTGTTAAGAGGGATTTTATGCCCCTGAAGACCTGTGTTAAGCTGATGCAGAGGCTTCTGTCACTGGAATCAAACAACTCTCATATGTAGATTTGAGCAGGCAAGCTCACATACTCCCTGACCACCCAATGTGCAACCAGTGTTTCACTAATCTTTTAGGGTAGTTTTGATGATGGTGATTTTGAGTTACAGTATGCATGAGAAGATTCTTAGCTCTGTTAAGTGCTGAAATGCTTCTCAAATGTCCCGAATTCCTAAAAACAACAAATAAGAGCATCCTGTTACTCCTGTTGAGATGTTCATTCTATATGGCCAAATCAAATTCATGTGATTATGGGACAATCTTGCCTACGTAATGATACATAATGTGATTTCCTTTTCCTTTTCAGTCTTCCAGCCTTAAAAAAGCAACTGCTATTTTGTGCTGCGTTTGGGGGTATGAAAGTGTGTTTAGTTATACAGAACTTTGAACAATGGATGATCATTTAAGAAATTGTTGGTGTGACTCAGATTTGAAAAGTTGGAAGTGTCTTGCAGCCTTCACTAATACCATGGGGGTGATAATTTATTATAGACAGATGTCAAAGCTGCTGTGTCTCCTGTGGCACTCTGCCGGCATTATCATCCATGTTTTTAGTGTATATACACTACCAGTCAAAAGTTTGGACACACATAGGAATTACCATGTTTTTCATGAAAAGATACATGTCTTCA
>JAUMHL010000011.1:8713322-8737592 GCA_032362345.1 Sandelia bainsii
TGTTATGAAATCTGCTTTTCTTTCACAAACATAGTCATTTCTATGTGTGTCCAAACTTTTGACTGGTAGTGTATGTACTTGTGTTGGAGGTGTAGGAGTGGGCACACACTTCCATAAAGCCCTCCTGACCATCTGTCTGACCTGAGCTTGTGCCATGAATGAGGACAGCACAGGAAAACATACACACCAGCCAGTTCTCAAAAAGATCACACAGGACAATGAGTTACACTTAAAACTCTCCTCTGACTCTGCTTTTCTTATAAACACTAAGAAGGGTATGACCTCTAAGTTTCCTAACATCATGGCTCAAGGTACTTCACATCTGCTGCATCTGACACTTCTACTATTAAACTGCATGGATGTAGTGAGCTGTCATTATTTCTGCTGGCAACTGCACTTCCCAAAGGTGGAAAGATAAGAGACACTGAGAGAAGTGGAAAGAACAAAATGAAGAGAGAGTAAGTTATAGGAGGAGGAATATTTTAGCTTCTGAAAAAGTGGTGGAGGCATAATGTTATGCTCTGAAAGACTGAGAGATAAGGATGCTCTAGACTCATGAAATATGCAACCAAAATGTCAGTGATCCAAAATAACAAGTGCTTTGTGGCATATTGTTGCTTATGCTGCATATCTTACATAATTCCCAGTTCTTTAGAGAACCACGGTTTGTTAGTGGAGGGGCACAGGACAGGAAAGTGTGAAGAAAGTAGAACACTCTCCTCGCAGTAAAGCTGTGTGTCATACTCTGAAATATTACATTTATTAATATGAAATTATTATGGTATTATTTTAGCTGTGTTAGCAGTGAAGCACTAGGAATGGTAATGTCTATCTGCTGGTTTCAGAATCAGATATCTTAATGACTATTTATGGAGAATTTTAGATATGTAGATGTTCCTGCCCCCCAGCAGATGAATCCTAATGAGCTGATGATCCTCTAACTTTACCCCTACTGCAACCAGCAGGTTGACATTTGTCGTTCATAGTTAAATATCTTGCCAACTGTTTGGGTGGATTCTCTTGAAATTTGGTTAATGGTTTCTCACTGCTCACAGGCTGAATTGCAATAATTCTGGCAATCCATTTTTTTTCCATTAACGTCAAGCAAAAGCTGGTTAGCACTGTCACTGCGTGTAAACCGACTCGACGGTGTTAGCATTTAGGTCAAAGTACAGTTTTCTAGCATTATCACTTCATCTCTGAGACAGGCTGAGGGTCATGGTCTGTGAAGTGACCTATACAGAATCAAACAGACTGTATAGACTTTCTGTCTCTTTGCTGGCATGGTGGGTCAGTGTGTGTGTGGATTGTTTGCCAGTGTTTCAGAAGGCTAAACAAATGATGGAGACCGTATTGTGTCACACTGCTGTTAGTGGAGCTAAAAATGTGGTGCATTGTCCAATGGTGGTTGGACACTGCAGAGACTAATAAGCAAAAGTCAGAAAAAGAAGGATCTAAAAACTGAAATTAATCTTTGATGTCTTTGGAAAAAGCCAGTTGTACTCTCTTTTACCTTTCCTCCTATGCTCTTTCCTCCTCCAGATAACAGCTCATGACGGAGGAGGTGTTTAAGCCTTCATGGCATCACACTATTGATTGGAAAGAGGCAACGAGTATGTATCTGTTTTCTAAAGAGGCCTCAATATTGTCCCATAGTGTTTTTGAGCAAGACATTTCTCTCCATTGTGCTGCAGCACATCAGTTCATTGCTTAACAGTAAAGCTCAATAGAAAACTAGTACAATACACCACCCATGTTTTGGTGTGTCAAATGGAGGCCAGAAATCCGTATGTATGAGCTTACTCACTCAGAAAAAGAAGTTGAGAAAAGAGAGACAATAAAAAAGAAGTCATTCATCTGTTGTCTCTGAAAGAAAGAGTGAGCAGATGAGGAGGGAGAGAGGCAGAGCATCTGTGTTAACAGTAATAGCGATGAGCCTGAAAGGATCCATTATTGCTGCTGGGGCACGTAAACGTAAATGGGGGAGGGAGGACAGAGAATCTACCATTATAACAGAGGGGGAGGGGGCATCAAGCATGCAGATGATTTCAAGAAAAGAAATAAATCAAGGTCGAACAAGAAGGGAACATGTGAGCTCTGGAAATCATTCATAATGATTGTCAAACAATCAGAAATCTGATTACAGTGTTATTAATGTGACAGATCTATTTCTTAAGTGCTCTACAAGGATATTAATATACTGCTGTGCATGTGTGCGGGAGTGTTAAATACTGGCTGATGTTGTGATATGAACCCTGTATGAAAACCAAAGAAATTGTGCACACACTCAAACACACAAGAGCGCGGTAACAGGGGAATAGTTTTTATGGTGTCTAACAAGATTATTCTCTTTTCCTTCAGAGGAAACCTAGAGGGCTAATTCACTTGATAAGCGTTTAGTCTAGACGCCGCCTCAATGTGCTGTAGTTCACTTCTCCCCGTGCCTGACGCTGTAGGTGTAAGCCCTGACGACTTGACTCTGTTCTCTGTGTCGCGCTAATAGTTTTGTGTCCTTACAACCAGGCAGTGAATTTAGAGTTATTTATAAGTGTTATTTTTATATTTCTCCGCAGCATGTGTGTTGTTGTTGCAGGGTACATTAAACACCAGTGACTTACTGTTGCATCACTGCATGATTAATCGGACCCTCTTAGGCATTAAATGGTGAGTAAGCATTGCTGCTGGTGACTGATGGAGCTCCACCTGGTGTACTGTACATGGTGCAATATCACATTATGAAAAACAATATTTTTTTGTCCTAACAATGAATTTTGACTCCATGACTTTTGTGACTTGATACTGTTGTGCTTGAACTGCTACTTTGAGAGAGGCACATATTTAATTTATTTTGAAGTACTGTATCTGTATCTTATGTTAATGTGCAACTTTTTAAAATAAATATGTATTAGATGCTTTTAAAAGTGATTTCTTATACACCACATACTACCTCCCTAATGTCCTACCATTCAGGAACACAGACACGCCCAGTTTCTCAGGTCAGAGTGCATGCTGGGAATATGGATTAGCCTGTCATGTATAACACGTGCATCAGCAGTTTCCTCCTCTTTCACAGACAAATGAGGGTGAGAAACCATCAGACACGGGACACACGTTCCAGATATTTACACACACAACACAGCAGCTAGAGAATTGACTCGTTCTTGTAGATTGAATCCTGGATTTATGGCAAAAGAAGCTTTTGCCATTAACTTGGCTATAAAGCCAAACTCATTATACAGAGTCGACTGATGCACTGACTTGTGTTTTGTCACGTGTGTATACACACAGTCACATATTCCTTTAGTGTGTACCCTTCGCTTACATTTCCATTAGCTCAGGAGCTCATTATCTGGCTCCTTACTGTTGGTTTTACTGCCCTCTTGCCCATCAGTGCATGGTGTGTGTTTGTATACATTATGTAAACCTGCAGGCACATACCCTCATACACATTTTGCACACATGCTGCACTTTATTGTGGTTATTTTGTTGTTCACATGACTGCTACTACTGAGCCCCATTCTCCCCCTTCATTCTCTGGGTCAAAGGCCATTAGGGTGGGCTTTACATCAAAACACAAAATGTAACTTCAACCTATTATATCTAGACCTTTGTATATTGTCCCTGTGCAAATCTAGACTAAGTTGATTTAGCTCAAACTGCAGAAATCATTTTTAATCTCTTTAGCACAGAAATCACTCGCCTATTGATATTGGGCTTTAAAATTTCCACAATAAAGCATTGTGATTGTTCACCAGAGTCAGAATAGTGGGAAGATGCACTAAGCGGCAGTTAATGTTGCTGCTGTTGACATGTCATCTACTCTTTCCAACGAGTGTCTTTGTTCAGTATTGATTTAAGCAGAATGTGAAACAAAGGCTGGTGAGACTACAATGCATTATTAATGACTGGCTGCAGTTCCTCAGACCACTGAAAACTGTTCACGTATTCGTAGGTCCCCAGTTTCTCAGTATGTACAGTTTGGGAAAAGTGAGTCAGCCAGAGGTGTAAAGAACAGCATGGTTACCACTTTGAATTTTGACAATTTTGCAGCACTAATGATATAAAATAATGGGATTTGGGAATTTATGTGTTTCTGGATAGCACATTTGATTCTGCTGCCTTTGTCTTTTGCAAATATACAGAAGCTTTTTATGGTACTTGTTCTTGAGCCTTATAGTTAAAGGTTGAACGTGTATTTCTCAAATGTTCACGGTTCTTATAATGCTGTTATTCTACAGACTTTGCAACTTATTTATGGCCATTTTTCATGAGTTTAAGCTCTAAATATCATCAAATGTCCAAAAATTAAGTTGAAATTTTGATGTGAGATATGCCTGTCAGTGCTCGCAACAAAGTGCTTGTTTTTAAATCCAAATATATTCTAATAACAGTAAACCCTAACACTTCAGATTTAGGAAATAAGTAATATTTGGCTTTTTTTTTTTCATTGTAAATAACATAATAATTAGTCTATTATCAAGGTAGTTTATGAATAGTTGATAATTCTTTCAGCACTTTATTCTAGCTTAATGTTAATTTACTGTATGGTAATACATTACAGTGACCTGAATGTTAATGTTTTCCTCTGTTTCTATTAATTTGACCTTTGTATCTACAGCAGAAAAAAATTAGCTTGTGGCTATTTCTAAAAATAATGTACCTGTCCACTCCATCTGATAAATGAATAAATTAATATTAAATTACTTTTTTTTAATGAATTGCACTGACTGAATGCTGTTTCCTTGTCTGGGAGGAAGCATCACTTCCTCTGTGCCAGGATGATGGATAACCCAGTTGGCCACTGCAGTGTCTCGCTGGAGCCTTGAGCGTAGATGAGAAGGAGAAGGAGTGATACAGGTGGGAGAGAGAAAGAAAACTGCAACAAGAGGGAGGAATAGGAGAGGAAAGCATGGGAGGAAAGGTGCCTTATTAATCTGAGTTTCAGTTTGTTAAATGTAAATATAGATAAATATACCTGGTAGACTGTCTCAGGATGAACTGTTTTCCTTCTTCCTCTCACGCATGCAAAATATATCCTATAGTTGAGGAGTGTTCTCCCCCTGATGCCCCCATTTTCTATCTAGCACTCATTTCCTTCCTTTGCTTCACACATATTATCTAGCCCTCCCTGTCTGTCTCCCTCTTTGTGTTGTTCAGAGCTAAAATAAGCAGGTACCGGGGGAGGAAGTTGCTCTCTCCCCTGGACCAGAGCAAGCTCAAATGCATCCCACACACATGCATTTATATACACAGAGCTATGAGACTGACCAGCAGGTAGTATAATGTCTCCTGCCTGCCTTGATAAGACCCTGCAGTGGTAATGACGCCTCATTAAACAGACGGTATTACTGAGTGGGATACACTTTCAGCTGGGCTCAGTGTCTAGTGTCACCCTCATTACATTACATTCACTTTCTAGACTCTAAGCTGCTTTAGAGTGACCTAATGTGAGAGTAAAGAGTTCCAGGGAGGCGGTATTTCATCCGCCTGCTGTTTGAACATGAAGGGAAACCTAGAGTTTGCCTCTTCAGAGTTGCTGTTCAAAATCCTTTGTCAGTCATCCTTGGCGTTGTACTAACGATAGCTGTACCACAGACGTTTCATTTCATCACCTATGAGACAAACAGACGGGCATGCTGAGCTAATCGATGACACCAGTGTTGACATGAGCAATGCGCAGATACAGTATGTTGAGAAAATGTCACACAAATGAGCACTGAGGTCAAAAATAATGTCTTTGTTGCTTTTCTCTGGAAACAGTCATTTATATATTTATTACTTCAGTGGCTTACTAGTGCTCTGGAAAAATAACCAGATATTGTTATAGTCTTATTTAGCACATACCAAATGCAGACAACATAGTATCTATGAAACACTAACTGAGGAGGTCAAGTTAGGTCGATGAGCACTGTAACTCCCGCAATATTCTCCAGATGAACTGAGCTTGACGTAATTACAGAAGTTAAAGTTGTGTGTTACCACCAATCAGAAGCACTACATTTAGATTTAATTTCTGCAGTGTGGCTAGTCTGGTCAGCTGAACAGAAATTTTCGTCCAGTCTCGTTTACCATCGCTCAAAACGCTGCTACCTGTATCTGGTGAATAATATGAGTTTACTTGTAAATGTCTGTAGTATAACTCAATCTTGTTCTTTGTGAGGAAATATGTTGTTTCTCTTGTCTGATTCATGCACCTCTGTAGCTGATAACATGGATTATAAAAATATGTTCTTGATATATATTGTTATATCCTGCAGGACTACAAAGGGGTCAGGGAGAGGTCATCCTTAAATGTTCAGTTCAGTCTTTCACCTTCAATGATTTTTGCCCTCCCCCGTATTGAATTCAGATGATTTATTCCTATTTCAAACTGTACTTTAAAAATAAATTCATTATTGATCAATTTGTGGATAAAACTCCTACGTGATATCAGCAGCTGCTTTGTTACAGCTATATACATTTATATTCCCAAACATTGTTCCTCCAGATTGATTTATAACCCCTTCGTTTACACACAGAGCCGCACACATACGCTTTATTTTGGAGCAAATAAAAGAGGTGACAGCTGGCCTTAGACGGCAGTGAGTGATCACTACACACACACACACACCACACATACTGGAAATAGGAGTATTGATTGGTGTAGTTGTGTCATGTGTACCAGGATATGTGACTCCAGTCAGTAGGTCAGTCTTCTTCTATTATCCAAGCAGTCAGTAGTCAGTGTTTAGCTATTAGAGATTAATCGATTCGCCTATCACTTAATTGTTGGGGGAAAAAAATGAATTGGCACCTAAGGTAATGCTTGAAGTATCCCTTCTTCACTTTCCCTTTCTTCTTTTCCTTGCATCTCTCCTCCTCTCTGCCTCTAAAGTACTGTTTCTCCCTTGACTTAATTCATTGATGGTTTGCAGAAAGATAACGTTTACATTTTCCAAAGCTGCGATTAATCATCCACATCTTGGTTATAAAATTTTGATTTAAGCTGCAAGAGATGAAACTACACCCTCGCAGGACACACAAGAACACCGTACACACACATATAGTATGTGCACCCGTGTGCCACTTCCTATTTCATGCCCTCAAAGACACACACACTGTTATGAACATCATCAACAGTACTTATGCCACCTCCTTTTCATTCATTCATACACCCCTATAGAGGAAACAGTTTGTCCAGTACCATATATCCAGTATTGGAATCTTAATTTTTTTTTCTTATTTCTTACCTCTAGGATCTAATTCTTGCAAGTATGAGTCTGATCATCCCAAGAAGAGCTCTTGGTTCTTGTACTGACAATAGAACACAGGCTCAAAGGCTATGAAAACTTGCTCATAGAAAGAAGCTGATTGAGAAAGTTCAAGTTTTAATCAAACACCGCTACGTGCCACGTGCCATGCCATCCTGAAAAACGCTACAACAAATGACAGCGACGTCAGGGGTGCCTCTCGATCAGGACCACATGTGTGGCAGCCAGGTGTTCATTCCCCTGAGCCCTTTCAGTTTGCATGGCTATAATCATTAGCATTGTCCAGGAGCAGTGGCGCCTGACCCTCTCTAAACCATCACAGCCCGGCTGCAATAATGGGAATGCTAAATTGCAATTGTGTATCCAGTGGATTACCAGACCAGAGGGCACAATGTCAGAGAGAAAGACACAATGCTGGGCAATTGACCGGCTTAACTAACACCTGCGTTTCATGTTGGCCACGTGGTTTAGGTTAACAGGGGATAAACGTCTCCAAGAAGTTTCAGAGCAGGGAAATGTGTTCAAATGTGACGTGTGTCTGTGTTTGGCCATCGCTCGCACCTTAAGCTGAACTGAAGAGAATGAATAGTTTCACATGACTCTGGACGTGCATTGATTTTTCCAATTAGAAGCTTTAGTGGAGGAAATTAGCCCTGCCGACACCGAGCGAACTGCAGACAGTGTATCTACAGTTTCCTCCATGCAATCAATAGCCCCGCGATGCACCCCCACCACCACCCGCCTGTGACCAAGTGGAGCTCAGAGAGGAAGCAAGTGGGGGAAGGAGTGAAGCAGGAGATAGGGAGGAGGGGCAAGCAGAGAGATGACCTGCATATTTGATGCATTGCCTCTGCATTGCCTGAAAACTCTCTAGACTCAGACGTGCTTCACTGTTTTAAGCAAAGTGAAAGGCCTTAGCCTTTTAAAGTGTGGACGAAGTGTTTTACACTTGGCTATAATTCATCTTGATTACTTTTTTAAATCAACACTGGTGGTGGAGCATTGTCAAATGTCAAACCAGATACTACAGTGATAATGGTGGTGGTTCCTTATGCGTCTTACCTGTGGGTTTCATGTAATAAGCTTCTATGTCAGCCATGTCCGTGTGCAGAGCACAGTCCAGATAATTCTGGATAACTTTCCTGCTGTAGTAGTAGCGCGCACCCATGAGAATGAGGGGTGCACAGCAGGTCAGCGTGACGGATTTGGTCATGAAAAAGCACATTACTATGGAGAAATGGAAGAAAAGTAAACGAAACCTGTCAGAAAAGAGAATCACATGTTTGATTTTGGCGGAATATGACCCCACACAGACAGCAGAAAGACAACTGAAGAAACATGATATTTGTAAGCATCAATAAGTGAAACAGTTGCAAGAATTCTGCTATAATGGTATCACACTGTATGAACGCTTTGATGAGGAGAGATTAAGATTAGTTTCACACAGGCTATCAAAAATGCACATACAGCTGCAAGAGCACACAACATGACAGGAGAAAACTTTGTTTTCAGTGCACATGCTAGTATTCAAACGAGTGCAGTGCATATTGGAGTAATTAGTCGGATGCGACGCTGGGGGGCGCAAAGGGAAACACAAACAAGCAGGCTGGATGCTGCAGCTTGTTCTTGCGAGGCATGCAATAACCCAGTAGCTAGTTTACTCCACTGCACCGCAGCGTGGTGTGAAACATCAGCGCTGAAATGTAGGGCGATGACTTTTCACTCTATTAGACAGAATGTAAGTTTCCCAAAAGAATAAACTGCTTGATTTTACAGGTGTGTAACAGACAAGACTGTTGTGTTTTCGGTCCATGAGTCTAATTAGCGGCAAACTGAACTGTGTGATGCACAGATTTTTACACACTAACAGCTTGTTTCATTTTGACCTGCGAAACGGCGGCGGTAACGACACATGAGGCCGCAGCATCAACAAAAGCCAAACGAGATCGGTGCAGGATTGGCGCATCGGCTATGCAGAGGCGGAGGGGGGGAGCGCCAGCACGGTGCGTGTGCGCGCCGCGGGGGATTTTATTGTGTGCTGCGTGTGTTGGCGCCGGGGAGTGCTTTTTGGGTACGTGCGCGAACCATGTGGGCCGATCCTCAAATTCATTCAGTCAGTCATTCACAGCACCGGCATGTCATCACATCATCAGCAGACCCGCCGGTTATACACATGCACCATGCGCCCGGCCTTTTGTTGCATGATGAGCAACATGCCGGTGTGTGCCGGCCGCGGGACCGCGCACACTCTGTTAAAGATGCATCGCCCAGTTTATCTGTGCATATGCTGCCTTTTAGTTCAGAGTACCAAGAAATAGATACTACACGCATCCCCGTGTTAATAGCGGAGGTATGTTTTGTGAAACGTGAGGGTTTGACGAAATTGTTACTGAATAATCCCAATAAAAGCAATGGGAACCTCTTGCAGGTTAGAGCGCAAGAAGGCTCCTCTATCTCAAGTCGAAGGACCAGTATCAGTTTAATCCAACATTTAACCCATTTTTACCAATTCCGTCACCTCTAAAGGACCAGTACACCCAGTGAAATTGAGTTTTCTCCTTGCCAAAAAGTGAATACAGCCGCAACCTTTTTACTTAAAGGTTTTCTCTAACTGAATCTAACTTTATTGCACTGTTAGTTATGGATTATATTTAAAGAGTCATGTAACATGTCATCTCTTTCTGCCATTAGAAACACCTGTAAATGACATGTATAACCAGTGATATTGAGTTTTTCTTAAAACACTAAATGATTAGTATGACCAGTAAAATGCAGTTTTCAGCTTCCCATGAAGTGATTACAGGTAATACATTGTCCACAATAGGGATTTTCTTCTTCAGATTAGCAACATTTCACTTTTGTGGGTTATATTTGAAAGATTATGAGACATTCAGCTTGAACAACCTGCATAGGATAAGTAAAACCTGTAAGTTAGTGAATGGGATTAGATTAATTTCTTTTCTTGTTCCGGTAACACCTGCGCAGTGTAAACAATGAAAGTAAACATTAGATTCCAATACTTGGGAGTGGGTACCTGGTTAGAGTTGTGTTCAGTTTGGAGTCAGCTTAAGCATAATAAAAAAAACTTAAATATAACCCATAAGAGTGAAGTTAAACTGGGGGAGAAACCGCTTTCAGTAGAACAACATTGGCTATAAACACTTTTTTGGGAAGGAGAAAGCTCAATATTACTGGTTATACTGTTACTGAAACTACCCATATATACTGTATTGTTAAGTGTATTTGAATTATAACCTACTGATGATCTGAAGCAGGAAAAAAACAGTTTCATCAGTTACAATTTCATTAAACCCTCAAGTTTCACAAAATATATTTGCTATTACCACTGGGGATACAGGTGTCATTTTTTGACGCTTTGAGTCTGAATAAAAGCAGCATTAGGCGCAGACAAACTGGGCGATGCAGCTTTAACAGCGAGTGCGCGCTCCCGCGGACGGCAGTTTGTGGCGGAGAGTCACTTTTCGGTACGACACCGGCGGACAGAGAGCCGCTATAAAAGAGTTGTGTTGCAACAGATTTCATCTCAACTGTCCATCGCCTACAGGACCAGATACTGTGGGATTTAAGAGAAGTAGCTCAGAGTGATCCTGCGCAACAGGGACATTCAACTGCGATGTGATTTGAACTTACAGTTACTACATCCATAAGTGATATTAGAGGCATTAGAGCACAGATGTTATTTTTCTGTCACTAGAAAAGTGAGTCTAAACCCTTTCACGGGAATGTGATAAATAACCGACACATAGGCTACCTGATGCAGAGTAATGAGGCTACTTACCTGTCAGAAGAGCGTATAAAAACTGGGTCTTGGACTGCTGCCTGAGCCCCCTGAACGCCGTGTTGGGTATCCTCTCCATAATACCCTCGTTAAAGATGCGGCGCACCTCCTCTTCATCCCCGCGCTCGAACTCACGGATAAAAACCGCATCTTTCCTCACATCCTTGGCCTCTGCGGAGTTCAGAGCCGCGCTGGACGGAGGAGAGCTCCACATTATCGACTCTTTTTTGGTCCCAGGTATAGCATCGTGTTCGTCCGCAACAATTTTAGTCTCGCAAACCATTTTGGGAGACGAAAAATGCATGCAACTGGCCGCAAAAAAATCAACTGCAGTTCGGAAAAAGAGGGAGAATGATGGTGAAAATGGAGGATGCTTGAGATTTTCCTAAAAAACAGAGAAATGATGAAGGGGATAAGACGAAGGGGGATGTTCTGCTGCAACCCTGAGCGTTTCTGACGACCAAGACTTGCCGGTGTGATTCAAGCAGTATTTATAAGCGGGCAGGGCGGGTAGATTCAGGTTCAGGGGTTGGGGTGGTCCTTTGCGGCTCAGATTGGTGGAAGCGGTGCTCCGTTTGATGCTGACGGACGAGGGAGGAGGGAGAGACACACTTGTTCTCTCTGCATCCTGAACTGGATCGTGTGTGCCGCCTAAGTGTGTATTTTGAGGATGTGAGCCCATGATGAGGGGGTGTGATGGCGGGATTGCGTAGAGATGTTGTTTCATGAGCACGTTTATCTTCATAAAGTCCCTCAGTGTTTAGGATTCCGTGGTTGTTCAGATACTGTGGCTAAAAAGGATGCGATACGCAGCACAAAGGCGCAAGGTAAAGCGCGGGCGACGCATAAAGCAGACGGAGATCTTGGTCACAGGGACACTGCAGTCCCTGGCAAAAGCTCTTACGCCATATATAATCTTAGAAACTATACTATAATAAAGTATAATTCAACTTTTTAATAGAAGTCGACATGAAAATAGATTAACTTTCCGCTGGAATTTGGCAGAGCTGCGACATGCACTTTACCCGAAGGACACCTCTGTTATTGCGCAGTTAAAATGCTACTGTAGGAACATCCTCTGATGTGAGACATATACATTTATATGCTGATATCATTTTTCTGACGCTGAGAAGTCTTAAATTCAGCGGGTAGTCGCCCTGATGTTTGGCCAGCGGCTGCCGCTGCAGGCTCACACTGGGCTGTGCTCAGGCTCCTCTGGTGTTGACTGACAGCTCTGCTGCACTGCAGTGATTCCTCCACGGCTTCCCTTCGCTTTGTCGCTCTGCTCCTGTCATACATCACTCCTAACATGAAGATTATATCTCGCCTTACAGCGCGTCTGAAACCTCCCACTAGCTTATCTGTCGGCGACTTGCACCGCACAATAAGCACCAGCGACAACAATACCGGCTTTACGCACGAGTGTGGCGGCGGTGATGGTGATGATGCTCGATCCAGTCCTTTGTTGTTCCCCGACACTCCCTGTAATTAACAGTGACTGTTATTATTCGGAGTCAGGCCTTCGTGAACTGAAGTGCTTCCATTATGTCTGCTATTATTTTGACATATTTAACATAATTATTATTGAGGGTGAAGATTTTGTTGACACAGTAAACATCAGTGGAGAGAATAGGACGGTACTAATATGTGCACTTGGATACTAAAGTAGGATCCATGTTTGCGAATCAGTGCCACTCTATATTCTACAGGAATATTGTGCTATAAAGTTTCCCTAGCATTGTAATTAAGAAAAACTGTGTTTTCACTGAAGCCCAGAGAACATATGAAAATGTGTGAGTCCGCAGTTCAAACCTCGCAGCGCCACAGTCGCATATGTAAAACAGAACTAGTTTGAACTGGATCATCAGAGACAACCTGCTATTGATCAGGCTGCATACACTCCCACTCCGGCCCCCTTAAGGAACCCCCACCCCCCCACCTCCCACTCAAAGATCTGCTGGGGGAGGAGGAGACAGGCAGATATCCTGCAGGAAAAAAAGTGCCCAGCCCGGACATTTGCTCTACAAATATGCGGTAGAAAGATGGATTTCTACGCATCTTGCTCTGCAGCAGGTCTCACCATGGCGACCGGCTGGGGGTTGCTACGAGCATGCGCACTGTTTCTTTTTGGTTGACTAAGCAGAGCTGCCTTCAAGTGTAGTTGGTGATCTCGCAACCATCAAACTGGAAAGTTTTAACATTTTAGATTCAAACATGAAAAGAAAACAGTTATACCTAAGCCAACCCCAAAATGAATCAATAAAATAATAAAAACACGAATTTATGATATATCTCCAAATGTAGGAATATTATCCTCTTAGTTTTGCCTCTGCAGTAGCAGGTCTGTGTCACAATTTTGAAAAATTAAATTAGCCATACTACTCCTCCTCTGTCCCATAGCCTGCTTTATTTTCACAAACATCTCCACATAAAAAAAATAAGAAACACAAAAAGGCAGTTTAATGGTTTTAAATCGTACAAAAACAAAACACACAGGAAGACTGATTGATTTTGTGTTTATCTGTGATCATTTAAGTCAGTCCCACATTGTACCTTTTTATGTTGAAACACAATGATAATCGTGATGTATTTTTTTAGGACCTGTAAGCAGGTCAGCGGTTGTTTGTTTTGTACTGCTGTACTTTTGGCAGACTTATTACTCTATGTATGGTTTTGATGTCCTCTCCTAAAATTAAAGCAGCCTCCAGTGAGGACATAAAAACAAACTAATTGTGTCTGTCACTAAAGGTGACAGATTCTGCTGTGTTTGTACAGTTGGTCAGTCTCCACTTTTGGAGAAGGTGGTGCTATTTCAGCAAAGTTTACAGTTTGCTTTCTTATTGTTCCCAGCCAGCTTCACTTAGACCCCTAACAGTCAACACATCCATCCAATACAAAGCCTTGTTTTTTATATTACATGTGTGTTTGACTGACACCTCAGCACAAAATCAGCCATTAAGGGAGCAAGAATTTTAAAACACCAGAGCTGTAAAACGGGGGTTTTGTTACAGCTACACAAGGAACATAATCTTTTATTGAGATATTATTTTTGACAGGCTCTAACTGGTATTTATGACCAAACAAATGGCACATGCTTGTTTACAGGACACGGCACAATAGCAAACAGTAGTGTTGTACATGCGGATGATGGCATATAATAACATAACACATATAAAAATGTAAGGTGAAGTCCAGCAGAGGATTGAAAGGTTGTCACATGTCGTATTTGTGTGTGTTGAGTGATGTAGCTCTGAAATCACTGCACTCAAAAACACAGATAAACACTCTTTAACTTCAAGCTGGCATTTACCAGCCAGCCCGTGTTTTATTCCTTAACATAAGTGGAAAAGAAAATATCAAGTTTACAGCTAGTGTGCCTCCAGACAAAATGACCAGTTTGTTATTTATATTAAAATGCATAAAGTGGTAGTTTAAGGATGCCTCACACTTAACCCTTCAAACTTGGCTCATTGGTTGAAGGAGTTGTTGCTTCTGTTGTTCTCTAACAGATCAGTTGAAAATCCCCCTAAAGAGCCCCACATATTGTTCTAATATTCTTGAATGTGACCTGACACTCTGTGGTTCCCTGCAGCTCAGGACCCCCCCAGACACACTAAAGGTCACGTCGTGCCGCCGCTGTCTCCCCTGCCTCTGCTCTTACTCTGACCTCTGACTTCTTTCAGCGTCTAGACGTCTTTGCAGCGTGACTCTACTCAGAGGTTTAAGGCATGTTCCCCACATTGTGCAGGGTACACCGGGTTGGTTTTCTAATGTCTGCATATTTCAGAAGATAGAAAAATCTCGAACTCTGTGCAACTCTATGTTCTATGCAATTGAGCATTTCAAGTGGTCATTTTTGTTTGTTTTGTTTCTTTGCAGGTTAACTTGACCTCTAGTTCTGCTGCTGGGGAAAAACTGATCTTTATTACTTAATTCTTCCTGGATTTGAAAGCAAACCTATTAGCAGATGATAATTTTTTATAAACCAATCCTCTCCGAAAGTATTGGAAAGACAAAATTAGTTTGTTTCAGCTGTACACCAAAGACATTTAGGTTTAAAATAAAAAGGTGGACATGAGACGAAATTTCAATTTTCACATACATAATGAGGCTTCTAATGAATGATGAAACTGTAAACTCGCAGACAAAATGTTTCTCTACACCTCTGAATCCATCCTGCTGATATCATCATGAGTTTTACCATGAATAGATTAGTGAGCCTGTTTCAGAAGGAGCAATACAATCCATCCCACAGAACACTGTAGATGTTTTGTTAAATTCAAATGTTAAATTAAATTAAATTCATTATGAATTCTGAATCTTAATGAGACTTTGAAATACATTTTATTTATAACAACTGAGTAAGTATTTTGTATGTAAAATCCTAACCTCACCTTATGTCAATCAAGAAGCACCTTTCTAGACACAAAAATGTACATAAACTGGAACAGACAGTGAGTCTGTGCTTCCATAAAGAGGAAATAAAATGTGTATGTTTTAATTAAATTAAAGAAGGTCCTTCAAAGTTTAAACAGGCAGAACAAGGAATTTGAGGTAACAAAGTAAATTTTGGTTCAGCAGTAGAAGAGCCAAGATTGATAATAAAGCAAATTACTGGATTACAGGACAATGTAAATCCTACAGTGTCTTTCAAGGCCTTTAAATTAAGATCATGATGTTTTCCAACTTTGTGACCAAGATTCAGATGTGAGACAAAGAAGAAATACTTGCTCTCTCTTTGTGTGTGTGCGCATATTGTGTTGGCTCTTATTAGTCTGTGTGAGAGAGTCCAGACTTACTACCAGAGACGTGTCTCCCTCTTGTGGTCACACAAGAGTCACTCACAGGTCAGAGGCACGAAACCACATTGGAAATGAGGCGTTAGATCTGAGGACAGTTTTATTTTTATCATAGCTCGAGTTATTCTTCTTAGTAGACTCTATAAGATCGGACTGGTCTGTATCAGGCTGATTTGATCCTCTGAAGTTAACATAGTCCTGTGCAGTGTAGGTTACCATGGTGATCTAACCCATGAGCCCGTCTCATGGTACTGGAAGGCCTGGGTCCAACATAGCTGCAGTCAGAAGTACCACAAAGCACTAATCTCACTTCATGGTACAGACCCCAGAACAGATGAGTGTGCACAAACACAAAGAGATGCCAGTCAACAGAAGTTGTGCTCTCATGTGTTTGTTTAAGGCAACAACAACAGCTGTCATTCAACCAGAATGAAGGAAGCCACAGTTTATTACATTGTAGTGTCACTGTTTAAACCTTAAGGTTTAAACGAGACAGCACTTTGAAAACCGGATCATCCACACTGTGTCAAATATCTTGAAGCTTAACAGGATTTTTTATTTGTGCCAACCTGCCCAACCCTCAGGGCTCAGATGAAGTTCACCAGCTGTGGAAAAGTAAAAATCAAAATGAGTGATGTGAAGTGAGTTTGTTTTGAAAATGAGTTTGTGCAACAATAAAGGAACATTTCAGAACTATAAAGTAAATCAGCAAAAGCAAACAAAAACTTTCAGGATGGAGGGAGACTGGTGCTTGTGCATAAAAAAATGAGTTGTGGAGAAAATGTTTTCTATTTAATTTCTGCACCTCTTAAATATCGAGGGCTATTTTAATATCAAAGAATTAGATTTTACATAGATTTCCATGTAGCTTCAGATGAAATATTTAAACTGTTAAATTCACCTAATAATTTTTATTTTTGGTTATTTCATTACTATTGGTAGAAATGTCCTGGAAACAGTCTTAGGTGTTCTGCATCTGTCGTGATGTAAAGATTAATTAATGTAAATTATAAACACCAGATTATCTTATCTTATCTTATCACATTTTAAATTTCTTAAAGCAGCCCTCAAATTCTGAATCCAAATCATCACATGATTTCTGAGCCAGCAGGCTGATCAGCCATCTTACCTGAGTCTCAAGACCAAGTTTGCCAAATTAGTGAACGCTGAAATAATAATGATAATAATAACACATACTTTATTAATCTCCTTGGGGAAATTCTTGTGCACGGGCAGCCCCCGTAAGGTGACAAGGGTTCAAACCACCTGGTTTGTAGGCAGCTGAACCAGGGTCAAATATTTAGAAAGCATATTTGACATCTGTCACTTCTATTGAAGCTGTCGTAGCAAATAGTAGATACAGTTTAGTTGCAGTATCAGCAGTAGCATGATAAAAAGGTATTTCAGCAGATTTACAGTATTTATTGCCCCAGCATGTTCTCCTGACCTGTCCCTGTCTCCTGACATGTTGAGTTGTTGTCTGCTTTGCTATGTGGACTACGCTTCCTAGTTTGTTAGTCATGTTGAGACTTTTGATTGAATTTCATGAAAATATGAATAAATTATGTTTATAAGAACCACAGGAAGGCAGTATGCCAGCAGGCTACTAACGCTTTCAGTGAGGGACCAAACGCACATCTGATTATTATTTCACACTGGCGACTAAAATACAACCATTTACTTGAGCCTTGGTGTCACTATGTGGTTCTGCAGTGTAAGCAGCAGTACATTACGTCACGTGCTGTGGAGCGTTGTCAGTCACACAGACCAGCAGATGTGAAGACTTCATTGGATGATCTTTGTGCTGTTGTCACAGTACAAACACAGGTATGCTCAGCTCAGAGGTGTACAAATTTACAGTGCATCAGTCAGAACGTCCTCCTCATTCCAGGTTGAGGCATCAGCGTGTCAACAGCATTTATACCTGACCACTACTACAAAGTAAAGGTGAGTAGAGCACCTTTATGTCTCTGTATGCAGACCCAAAACAATTCATTACTAAATACTTGATTGAAATATTGTAAAGTTTTATGTTTTCTTTCAGAAAATGAGGATCCAAATTGTGTTGCTGGCCTTTGCTTTTGTGGCTGTGATCAGTGCAGCACCTGTAGAAAACAACACTACACGAGCTGAAGGTAACAATCTGAAAAACTGTGAAGTGACCTCTGCGTGTCGTGATATCTGAAGTAACGTGTTGCGTTCTCTACTGATGTATTGTCACAGCTGTGCATGTGTTCGTCGAGATGTCAGTGTGTCGTATTTAATTTTTAGTTAAAACTACAGAACCAAACTCTTTTCTTAGTTTAAATGCTGTTTAAATCTTAAATCTGTTTAAGTACTTGTCCTTTATTCATCCATATGTATGTGTTTTCTCTACAAGAGGTAAAAACTGAGGAGCCAAAGCACGGTGTTGTTGAAGATGAACAGCTCGATGAGGATGATGATGAAGATGAACAGCTCGATGAGAATGATGATGAAGATGAACAGCTCGATGAGGATGATGATGAAGATGAGGAGCTCGATGATGATGAAGACGAGGAGGACGATGATGGAGATGAGGAGGTCGATGAGGATGAAGATGAAGACGATGATGAAGAGGAAGGTTTGAAGGATGAAACGGGTTCTGATTTTGAATAAGCTGAGAAGGATGAATCGCTCACAACATTCTGGCCGTTTACCCGACTTTTTCTCGCACCCTTCAAATGATTTGTTTGTAAAAGAGGCACAAACAGAGATGATAAATCAAAAATACAAATGATCACAGCAAAGTCGGGTTTTATTGTGAAAGTTAAATAAAAGTCATCTATTTGGTCACTGTAGTCACCTGTAAGCTTGAATTCACAATTTATTTTTACTACATTCTTGCAAGAAAAAAGTTTGAGTGTTGGGCTGAAGCATCCTCACACTCAACAAACACCATATCTTATGGTGTTAAGAGTATTTGGTCGATTTATTTTTATAGAGACAGGTTATACAGTGTCACCATTATGGTGCTTCACAGAGTCATCTGGGAAACATTCAGTGAAATATAAAAAGCACTTGTCTCTTGTATGAGCAGCATTTGTTCAAATGTTCAAATGTAAAAGAAGACAAGTAGAACCTAAAGTCGATGAACATCCCACGGAAAACCCCGACCCACCCTAAAGTTTGGTAGCATTTAATCTCAAGAGAATAAGACGCCCAGGTTTGGGTTAGTAACATGAGTGTCTGCACACAGACAAACAAATCATTTATTTCTCTTTGCCTACATATCCACTGTATATCTGTGTCTGCTCTTTATCCAGTATCTGATCTTCAGCACCTGGTTCTGTCATGGTCTCCCCACATGATGACAATAAATATCATTTCAGCATTGCACATGTTTTACAGTGCAGTACAGTACATTTCTTCAGTATTTGTTCGGGACATTTAAATGAAGTAATTTCACTTGATCCACAGTGAACAAACATACTGAGTCAACCCTCTGAGGTGTGTTACTTAGGTCTCTGCAGAGTTCTGTCCCCAGGGAAACTGTTTCTGGGTAATATAAATATTTTTTTTTAAATTCATCATACAGAGCCGCAGGTTGTCTTTGCATTCATCGCTTTTCCTCTGTGAATATTTAATATGCAGCAACAAACGAACAAACAGCCTTTCAGCCTAAAGGGTTGGTAATGCCAGTGGTTTGACAAACTGTCATTTGTACCAAAAGATTGACATATTGTCTCAGCAATTCATAGGACAAGCTCCTTTTGAAATTATAAAATTATAAATCTAATTACATAGAAAATAAGAATTAAAATGTGACATTTTATTTGTTAAAAAAGTGTTCTATAAATAATAAATGATAATCATTTTTAAAAACTTTATCTTTGCTTGTTCCTTATTTAATCAATACTTGAGTTTTTAGCTTTACTAAAATTATTGGGAAAAACAGATTCACCCTGAGTTAGCAATAAAATAAAGTTGAAATAACCATGAAATAAAGTTTAATTATAAGAAACCTGATCATTTTAAACATCTGTTGAAGTTCAAACCATGATTTCGTCTTCACAATTACATCTGTCACTTTCCAGAATCTATTTTTTCTGAAGCACTAGATTCTCATGCAAAGAGTGATTTATGGAGACTCTGCAAACATATACATATGTATATTATATGTGTTATCAAGCATATAACTAATTCATGGTGCCCTGTTAACACTGGCAAGTTCTCCAACCTTCTGCTGTTGCTGTGGCCTCCCAAGAATAACCCTGAATAAACTTTATAAGAGTTTACAATATTTTTACATGTTTAACATGTGGTGTTAAAGCTGTTACAGAAAACATGCTCTGTGAATTTAACGGCACAATACACTTTAGCACCTAGATCACCGAGAACTGAAAATATTAACAGAGTGTTTAATGTGACTCCAGATATGTTGATTTTAGTGTCATCCATGTGCATGAGAAGCTTTAAAGCCACAGTAAGAGCAGACGCAACTCAAAACATCTACAGGTGTCTTCCCAGACACAGATCAGGAGGCGTGTGCTTTGGTATGTATTGTTTTTGTTGTTAATTCTGTTGTGTGTGTGTGTGTGGAAGAGGCGTTACCAGCTGCTAAACAGCTTTAATTTTTTCACAGTTTCATTTCACACCAGCTGCTGGTCTTTGTTTTCAGCAGCTAAGTGAAGGTTTTTTGATGACCACCATGTTAACAATAATCTCTGCTGCTTACTGGTTTTTCTGAAGGGGTTTGAACGTGTGTGTGTGTGTGCGCGCTTGTGTGTTTCATATTCATGTATTCACTGCAAAGTCGAGCAGAGAATCTGGTGGCAGAGTGAATGGAGCTTCCTGATGTAGAATCACATACATGGAGGAACCTCCATACTTTTCTTCCAGGCTGAAATGTCTACTTTTTAAAAAGATTGTGCCTGCCTTATATGAACAAAATGGTACAGTAGTGAAAGCAGGTGTATTTACCTATTTACCACATAAAATTGTTTTTATTTTAACTCAGCAAATGACTTCTAAATACTGTCAGTCAATAAACAATTGAAATTATTAGCTGAAAGATGTAAACAAAGTGAAAGTAGTGCAAGGTAGTGACTTGTTAAAATAATTAGCTAAAAATATTGGACACATGGTAAAAAAAGTAATGGATAATTAGTAGAAATACGTAAAAGTAAAAGGTTTTATCTTTTATTTTCATTTTATGTATATCGAACTGTAAAACTTTATCAAACTGACCTGAACATTTACAGTTGACTATATAACTAATAGTGTTAAACAGCATCCAGTTTAAAATGAAACATGACAAGTCAATGAAAGAGTTAACACTGAAACACTGGGATCCTCCATGATTCAGTTTCCCACAGAAAACAGAGTCTGAATTAAACATGTGTGTGATTCATTTTACTCCTAAACAAACTTTAGGAGTTTTTGTTTTTTGTTTTATCACCTGTCCAAAGAAAAACAGTTGGATTGCTTCAGTCAGCTTTTCCATGAGCAGATAACAGAAAAGTTAAAAGGCCTGTGTGGAGAAAACAAACCAGAGAGCGAGTAGGAGAGAGAGTGAGAAAGAAAGTGGAGGCTGGTCACCAACACAGAGTGATTCAGATCACTATACTGTGTGTCCCTGCATATTCAAACCTCTCGGTCTCCCCTTCCAGTAAAAGCCTGGTTAAATGCGCCTCAGCATGAGAATCAGGGTCGTCTGTGCTTGTGTGCTGTGGTGCAGTAAAAAGGGATTTGCCTGGCGGCACATGGAGCTCAGATTCCTGCCAGGTCACTGCAGGTGTTTCAGAGACCAGCGTAGCTCATGAGTTTTCTTTTTACTCATCCATGTGCAGCATTTCACCCGATCTGTATTTACATCCATGAGGGAAGTGCAGGGAATGAGGAGAATGCTGCATCACTGCGACACAGCTGGCGGCATGCCTTTACTTAGGGCTCCTCCTGCTGGCGTAGATAAGGGTTTTACAGGTTTTCTTTTTTCCATGTTGTAAATAAATAAAGTGGTGTGTGTGTGTGTGTGGGAGGGGATGAAGTCAGCTAAAACAGTAGGACCTTATAGCATGGTGTCTGTGACCGTTAACACATGCACACACTGCTGTAGCAGGGTTGTGGTTCTGCAGACCAGCTAAATAAGCAGAGGAGACATGTTGCTGTGGCTCATTGTGGTGCTGACAGACAACCAATGTAAAAACATCATCTCTGATACTAAGGGAGCCCTATGACCTAAATTCAGTACATAACCTGCTGCCACTCCCACATTGATTGTAAGATTTTTAAGTACTGCACCAGAACTGACACTGACATGTGCTTCTTGCTGTTTTTGTGATAAGGTGTTTTCTTCTAGGACTAAAACTATCAGTTCATGAGAATCAAATTTGACTTGTGGATGGTTGTTGTCACAACTGGTGGCGTTTTGTGATTACTGATGATTTAATTAATTAATTTAACATTAAACACATCATGAAAAGAGTTTTTCCAAGTATAATAACTGGAAAAACAAAAATATTTTTTAATTACAGTCAAATACATCACTTATGCATGTGAAAATGAAATATGTCAAAAATTCACCAGTTTGCTGGTTCTTGGTCTTAACAACATACCTTTGAATTTTGGGCTGTTTTTCTGAAAAGTTGTTTTTTAAATGTTTTTTTACATATTATGGATCAAACAAATTAGTGTTTCATGAATACAGCAATCAATTATGTAAATTCCTTCCAGTAGCAAAACAAAATGTTGAACTACCACTGAGCTGAGACTCAGCAGTGACCATGAAAAATGTGTTTTATATTAAAGCCTGCAGACCCACAAAGAGCTTAATTACAGCTCCAGTCAAAGGAAACAGTAAACGCCGTCAGGATCCTTCAGACTTTTTATTTATAGGTACAACATTAAGACATAAAAATTGGGTTTTCCTGCGACATAATATCAACAAACTACACTGTTATTAACAAGCAACAAGACAAGTATCATTTCTATCTCTGTCCCCTGCTGCAGCAGTCCTCCCTCCCCCTGCTGATATTGCAGTTCATTTGACCCTATATCGTTCATCACTACTCTTGCATTCACGTTGTCAAACAGAGAAGACGAAGCCTGTAGACAGCTCCATAACATGTACCCGTGTACATAAACAGAATCTATACATACAATCTAGGTGAACAGAAAGTGCTGTAAAGTCATGCTACAGTGCTGTGCTAAGTCAAGACTTACAAGTACGCTTTTTTCCACCTTAAGAAAAAAGGTCTGAATATATCGTTGGTAAAATTTCACATTTCTCTCTGCTGAGAAGTCATGTTAGTACAAATAAAAATAACTTTCTTTAATAAGTTATCCAACGTTACGGTTGTTGCAAAAGAAGCCAGGCTGAAAATCAATAATTTTGCAATTTAATTAACTAATTCAAATGATCTAAATATCTTGAGCAGTTAAATAAATACCATGTGATGCTACAGTTTAATGTGTATAATCGTCGTAAACATTAACGTCATACAACACATTCAACAAGTAAATTTACAGACGCATTCTACTGTATCTGTATTATACAGTCAAATACTAAAAAGTACAAAAAATAGTTTGTTTCATAGGAGACAGATGAGAGATGACTCAAATCATATGATGACGAAAACAACTAACTTCACCTTTGTGATTTAAAAGTCGTCCCAAATAAGGCAACACAATAAACATGACGCTTCCCACAACATATACGACAGAAAATAAAATAAAGTGCCTATTGTGTGTGATGAGAATCGCTGTTCATGAGCAGAGGTTTGGAAAGGCTTGTTTTCAGTGTGACGACAGGCTCCTCAGCGCAGTGAGTTGGTGGGCATACAGTCGCAGAGAGCCCTCCTCTCCGCCCTCAGCACCAGCGTCTCAGTCTGCTCGGACAAAAATTAACGTGTCAGCTGAACACAGACGAGTTTTTTCATTTTCTTCTGTGTTTGCTGCAGATAATAAAACTAAACACAGACACATTAAACCTCCTAACAAGACTAAGTTTAAGTTAAATACTGTAGTTAGGTTATGTTTAATTATATTTATATAGCTCAAAATCATAACATTTCCAGAATTACAAAGAATACACCAATAATTAAAGACAATATAAGATTTTATAAAAATATATAATAAGGTCTTTTCTATTTATTATAATTATTTTGTCACCATCGCTCCCTTTGTCCGCTCCACACACCTGTTTGGGATCTGTCAATCAACCTGGACTCTGCTACGGTCTCCTACACCTTTCCACTTCATTAGTCGTCACTGTGTATTTACTCTATTTACTCTTTCTCCCTGTTGTTTACTAGATTTCCACAGTTCATTCATTAACTCTTTTCCAGAGGTGGGTAGTAACGAGTTACATTTACTCCGTTACATTAACTTAAGTAACTTTTTGAAAAAAATGTACTTCTAAGAGTAGTTTTACTGCACCATACTTTTTACTTTTACTTGAGTA
>JAUMHL010000011.1:8737692-8762963 GCA_032362345.1 Sandelia bainsii
GAAACGTTTCAACCTAACAAGAAAGAAATCCAGTTGCCAGGACTCAACTTCCAGATATCTTCACACGTAGTCTACGTATTACGTGATGTAGCAGACATGAGAAATGGTGCAGTTCAAACATATATATGTTACCTACTGTAGGTGTTGGTATCAAAAGCTTTATGATGTGAGAAAGTGAGATTTGGACATTTGTGTTTCTTATGCCTTAATTTGTAATTTTGTAAAGATGTTTTTTTATTTTTACTTATTTATTTTATTATTCAGAAATACCAGAATTTGCACATTATTTTATATTTTTGTCTGTCTGATTACATCATTTCTAAAAAAATAAAAAATCAGACATTACGATCAAACAGTTACTCACTACTTGAGTAGTCTTTTCACTAAGTACTTTTTTACTCTTACGCGAGTAATTTTTTGGATGACTGCTTTTTACTTCTACTTGAGTAATGTTATTTTGAAGTAATGGTACTCTTACTTGAGTACAATTTTTGGCTACTCTACCCACCTCTGTTCTTTTCTAACCAGCCAGTTGATCTATTTTGATCTGTAGCTGAATCTGTTTGCCTGCCTGGTTTCTATTGCCTGGATATTTTCATCTCTGCCTTTGTCTACTCCTCTGAACTGCTTGTAGTTTTTGCCGCCTTCCATGTTGGATTAGTCCGATTTGTGTTGGTGTAATAAACAACAAACTGCTTTGATGACTTTACCTGTTTGTCAGGTGCAGGTAAAGGGATGTCTAGGTCTTAACTTTATTAACAAACATAAACACATCTGTAAGCAGCTTCTTCAGGCTTGATGATTATGTTTTTAAAGCTTCCTATGGCTGCCAATACCCAGTAAATGCAGCAATTCATCTTAATCCTCTTTTATCAACAATATAATATTACAACATACCCTGGATGTTCACTGGAATTTCTACTATCGTTATAGTTTGACTTTACCCACGTAAAATACATGTTATAAACATTATAATACATAGGCCTATAACTTTTTGCAGGCAGTTTAAGGCTAACCCCTCAACACACCAGATTTCTGATATCATATATATATATATATATATATAGTTGTTTTTTTTTATCTATTCAGGTATGTTGACCTCTGCTGTCCCTGTTCAGTAAACTAAAAACTAATAAATCTACCACAAATGCTCATATTATAAACACTACATGTAAAATAACAACAGGTCACAACACCTCCAGTACATCCAGCTATCAGTAGTTCAAAGTCACCATCATCAGCATACACCAACTGTTCTATGACAGACTCATCGACAACTGGTGAATCATTTAATACTCTGAGAGCCTGGCAGATGAATAATTTCTAAAACAAAATCACAAAGAAGAGACTAACACAGGAGACTGGTGCTGCACTTACCCTGGCATCAAGGTTGAACGCTGTTTTCTTTAGATCTTGCAGTGCCCTCTGCATAAACTCAAATGCGTGACAGTCCACACATGGGCGGCCTTCAAATAAGAGGAAACAGTTCAGAAATATATCTCATAGAATTATTATTTTAAAGTGGATATTAGCTGCAAACTAGACTTTAAAGAGAGGTTGTAGCCTATAACTTAGTGCCCATTGTGGCCACAAGTAAAAACCAGCTGATGATGATAAATGATAAAAATAATTCCAACAAACAAACATAACCGTGAAGAAAGTAACAAATTCAGCTTTAGAGGCTGCAAAACAAAATTATAGACATTTTGCTTCCAACCTTTCCCTGTGTTAGGATGATAAATGCGTCTTAAGAGGAGCAGACATCAGTTAAGATGACCCACTAACAAACCCCTGTGGGACCTGCTGTCATTAGACGGCGTAAAAATAAAACCGTGGCAGACCTAATTACACCTGAAAACTACCCAAACCCTGCACTGAACAGGCAGAAGTAAAAAACTAATCTTATATTTTAATACACCTACTTTCTGCGGGGATGACCGTCCCGGTTTCCTGATCCGCATCAGCCGCACCGAGACAGAGGAGCTGCGCCGCCAGAAGGAGAACCGCTGCCTGCAGATATCCACTGGATGCCATGGCGATAATCCGATTTCCACCTTTAATAACCTTTAATATGGACACTGAAATTAGCAGGTGTTTGGTTTAGGCTGTAACAAAATGTCCTACACGGTCGTTAATCAATTAAATCACTAAACATAACGGGCTTTGTTCAGAATATAACCCAGTTTTCAGTAAATATGTGTTTAAAAGTCCGGTCTAAAGAGAAGAATGAACGTTTATTTAACAAACTGATTAACCCACCGTCAATCAGTCGATTATATTTAGCAGAACCGCAGCTCACCGCAAAATGCCCACCGATGGTTGTTTTATGTAGATTTAGAGGGTGCGCATGCGCGTGTTTAGTCTAATTTGGTCTGGGGACCACAAACCAAGATTTCCGTTGACTTTCAAAATAAAGGCCTCAGTAATATTTAATTAATCCGCAAACTGTCCCAATTTATAAAACTATATATCTTTACAGTTTTAGTCATTGATATGTTGTCATATAAGGTGTAAAGTAATTGAATACATTTATTCAAGTGCTTTATTTAAGTACTATTTTTGTACTTGTACTTTACTTGAGTATTTGCATTTGTTGATACGTTTTCTGATGGAAATTATGATCTTTTACTTCCAAGCATTTATTTTAGCTTTAGTTAATACTTCAATTATGTTTGTTAATTGTTAATAAATTATTTACTAATGCTTTATTGGAACTAATATAATGTTATATAGGGTATACATTATTAATAAGAACGACTTTGGGTTCCAGATTATGAAAATTCCTCCTTCACAATGTACGGTTTTATCTTCTGAAAGGACATCTGGACCAAACTCCATTTATTAACTGTGTCACTTATTGAGTGTTTTTATAATGCAGTACTGCTATTTTTATTTGACTTATAATTATGGTTTGTATCATCTATGGTAACATAATTACCATATATGATGCCGTAGATTGTGCAGTTGCAATACACATAATAAATACTATGTCACTGCAAATATCATAATACTGTAGTAATGTACTGAGACAAAGCAATAAATCATTTTAAAGTAAATGAAAATACAGCCACATTTTATGGACTTTGTAATACCTATTATAATAAATTAATAATAATCACACCTATCACCTATTATGACCTATTATAATACATTTCAACCAACCAATTTCACATCAGTTGATCTTTTCCTCTGCAGCTCCACATTCATCAAATTACCAACTGTAACTATTGAACTTGGGGCCGTTGGGGGCCCGGTTCAGGTGCCTATTTGGCTTAGTTGATAAACCAAGCATTTGTATGGGGGTTGTGCACCTGTTGGTACTGTGATATTAAAGTCCCACATAAACATGTAGCACAAAGAATAAATATGGAGTAAATATATGTAATTCTTTTAAAAATGACTTCATGGATAAAAAGTAAATAATGTGTATGTTTTTGCTGGCTATGCTGAAACACATTTACATTTGTAAGATTAAATAATTACTATCTTTTAAACTTTATTAAAAAACCAATACTTACCAAATATATAACCATAGTATTAAAGGCAGTCGTGGAAGAAATACTCAGATCTTCTTATTACTGTTTTTAAAATGTTACTTAGTACTTACAAAGAACAACAGTATTAGCTAAGTCTAGTAATCATTACTGATGCATTATTGTGTTTATCACTTTAATATCTACATACTTTGAAAAAGTATTTGCCTAATTTAAAAAAACAAAACAATTTAATGCATATTTGACACACTTAAATGATTCAGATCATCAAACATATTTTAATATTACACAAAGGTGACCTGAGTAAATTCAAAAAGCAGTTATTAAAACTGCCCAAACTTCGCTGGCCCTATGTGAAAGAAATAAGATTTTTGGTAAATATTCTGTGGACTAGAGAAACAAAGGTTGAACTTTTTGGAAGGTGTGCGGCCCATTACATCTGGCATAAAACTAACATCATACCAACAGACAAACATGGTGGTGGCAGTGTGATGGTCTGAGGCTGCTTTGCAGCTTGAGGACCTGGACAACATGCCATAATTGATGGAACCATGAATTCCAGAAAATACTGAAGGTGAATGTCCGGACCTCAAGCTCAAGTGCACTTGGGTTATGCAGCAGGAAACACACCAGCAAGTCCACCTCTGAAGAGGTAAAAAAGATAAATTAAGCTTTAGGAGTGGTCTAGTCAAAGTCTGGACTTAAATCCAATTGAGATGCTGTAGCATGACCTTAAACAGGCAGTTCATGCTCAAAAACCCTCCAATGTGGCTAAATTTAAAAAAAATCTGAAAAGAAGTCAAAATTCATCCACAGTGATGACTGACTCATTACCAGATTGCAGTTGTTGCCGCCAAGGGTGGCACAACCAGTTATAGGTTTAGGGGGCAATTACTATTTCACATAGGTTTGGACAACTTCTGCATTTTGTATTTACTTGGGTTATCTTTGTGTAATATTAAAATTAGTTTAGTGATCTGAACCATTGAAGTGTGGCAAATATGCAAAAAAAAAAAAAAACAGGAAGGCGGCAAATACTGTTTTTTTACAGTACTGTACTTTATATGTCGTTTTGACTATCATATTTAAATATAACAATTGTCACTTGAACTACTTATACATATGGCTGAATTCAAACTGCGGATTACACAGAATCAATAAAGTTTTATGAATATACTGCATTGTGTGTGATTTATCTGAATCTCGAAATCAAATAAATGTGGTAGAATAAAAGTACCGACATATGAAGTAACAGAAAATAGAAATACTAAGTAAAATATTAATTGTGTGTACTTTCCACCATTTATTAAGGGTAAAATACACCAGTTTATCCATTATATTTGTCAGTGTGGATAAATGCCGCCTCTCGGTGTGGGCGGGGTCCTGACTGCTGTTTTCTTAGGTAGCCTGTTAAAATGCCCGAACTCAAAACACTTCTTTTTCCAAGATGGCGTCGATGAAGGACAGCGACACCGGCCTGTGGCTTCATAACAAATTAGGATCTACGGACGAGCTCTGGACGCCCCCAAGCATCGCTTCTCTGCTCACCGTATCAGTAATTGACAACATACGGCTGTGCTTTTCGAGCTTATCGCCGCCGGTGAAGCTGAAACTCCTGCTCGGGATGCTGCATCTTCCCAGGCGGACGGTTGATGAGGTGGGTTGCTGTGCGCTAGCTATCCGTTAGCCTCGCAGGTATAGATAAGATGTTAACTTACACTAACTTAAACTCAAAGATAAGAAAATAGCTCCGTGTTGCTCCAAATGAAAACACTGCTCTTCCTGATAGTGTTTAGGTTGCTTGTGAAATGTCTAACCAAGCTACTACAGCCGCGTAGTTAACGTTAGCCTACAGGCGACGGTTAACACTGCTAGCTAATACTAGCGTCAACGTTAAAAGCTGCAAACAGATGTTAGTCCTGCAATTTAGCCTAATTTTTTTTACCTCAGATGCAAGACAACAACATTTTTGCAGGTTTACGCTCAGTTTAGCTTGCTACACGACCGACTTGTCCACAGCACGTAACAGCGTTTATCAGCAGCTACGACTGGTAACCTTATCCTGGCGGTTCTCGTACAGACATTATGGTGGGTTGGGCAGCGGAGAGGTGACCGAGCTGGAGGGCGGTACCAGCTCCTAGTCCGACATATCACTCGTTTAGCTGGCGAAAACGTTACACAGCCGTCATCAGCATGTGCTGCATATTCAGACACAGAGGAAAACACCTACCTCTGCAAAAATATCCGAACTGAGATGTGTATTGGTCTCGAAGGTTAATGCGCTATACTGTCTGTCAAGTATTGAGATGTGGTACTTAAGTAAAAGCAGCAGCACCCCAACATAAACACACCGCATTAAAAGATATGGTCTAACAGGTCTTAAACTAACAGAAGTATTAATAGCAAAATGCGCATGAAATAATCATCAGATGCCCTTTGTGAGGAAGTTGTATTTTTTGTATTATTACTGTGTCGTAGCTGTGGAGCCATGTTACTTACACTTTCATTTTTGATTAGCCATCCCTTTTATTGATAAAGTTATTACTTTGGTCCGTCACACAGCCCAAAGGGACATCTTGTTTAACTGAAATATATCCAGCTAAACATATAAACATTAAAATATATCCATACATGAATATTGAAAACTTATTATATTAAGCATGTAAACAGTATATACATAAATATGTAATTAAATAATTAATTAAGATAATCAATCATATGATTATGGTATATTTTGAAAATGTAATTTTCCTGCCTGTTCTACACCATATTAAGAGTTGACAGATGCTTCGTGCACCTCATTACGTAATCTTAAATTAGTTGCAGAATAAATGAATGGTCTTTGTCGTTTTGGACACGCATTTGTGGAGAAATACTGCAAAAAATAGAAAACTATTGCTTCTCAAATGTGAGAACTTAAAGCTGTAGACAGCACTCAGCTTCTGATGACACTTGTTTTTTCTAAAGTCAAATAAATAAAAGTCATCATTATAACAAAATATTATATAGGAAGTCCATAATTTGTAAACTTTACAGGTAGTGTAAGGCATTTTATATTTTGTTACTACAAGTGCTTTCATGAACACCATCTTTCCCGTCTTGGCAGATGAAGGAGGCCCTGTCAGAGATCATTCAGCTGGCCACGGTGGACTCAGAGCCCTGGGTGCTGATGGTTGCAGACATCCTCAAGTCCTTCCCAGAGACCGGCTCTCTCAATCTGGACTTGGAGGAACAGAATCCAAATGTGCAGGATATTCTTGGAGAACTCAGGGAGAAAGGTAGGGACTAAGACCGTTTCTTTTATAATAATTTTTAGTTGTGGTGGTCCTTCAAATGTAACTACAATACTCAACCTAGTGTTTGAATAGGAATAAGGATAATTTATAGGAGAATTGAGTATGTTCCTTAATTGCATGTAACATAATGTCCTTGTAGTGTTTTTATATTTCTTATACTTACAAAAACATTCATGACAAGAATTAAACCTTTTTTTCCCAAGTAAGTTTTAGTAAAGCCTGAGAAAACATCTGAATTCAAACTGGAAAAAAGCCACATTCTGTGCAATTTTTTTTCTAATCACTTAGAACCAGACACTCTCTATTCTTCAGATGATTCAGGTCATGTGTTCATAATAATTTATCAGTTGTGTGGTTTCACTCAGATGATGTGATGACCAGCTGTTTAAAATGTATTAGTTTATATAGCTTACATGTATCCTCCTGAATATCCACAAAATGTGTTATTTTATACTTCAGAGAAAGAAACTGATACTTTTTAATAAGTAGCCACACTGGCAGAATGATGCAAATTCAAAGAGATGATTTTGCTAATGTGCAAACCAGGTAGAAAAGACATTAGAAGCCACTGAGCACGAGCAGATGAAGCAGCAAAGTGAGTGCTCATCCAAGTAAATGTTCAGCTGACCTTCATCTCGTTTTATGCTCTTCTCCTTAGTGAGTGAGTGTGAGGCGTCTGCCATGCTTCCTCTGGAGTGCCAGTACTTGAACAAGAGTGCATTGACCACTCTGGTGGGACCCCTTACGCCCCCCGTGAAACATTTCCAGCTGAAGAGGAAGCCAAAGAGTGCAACCCTCAGAGCAGAGCTTCTACAGAAATGTAAGTTACTGTAAAACATCAACAGATACAGCCTCTCTCTACTCCAGTATTTTGAAGTTTCAGTGTAATTTTTATCCTTGTAAAATTGGTGTAAATTATAACTTTTATCTTTTCATTTTCCTTCTGTTTTAGCCACAGAGACAGCCCAGCAGCTGAAAAAGACAGCCGGAGTGCCTTTTCACGCCAAAGGGAGAGGACTGGTCAAAAAGATCGACACTACTAGTGAGTTAAAGACCAACAAATATACATCTTTAGTGCTAGTTTGTTAGTTAAACAAACAGAACCCCTCATGACTGAAATCTCAGACTGTTATAAATTTGGCAAGTTATAGGTATAATTTAAATACATTCACAAATTAAATGTTTATTATATATTTGATGAGGTATGGGTGTGGAGTGGGTATTTCACATCATTGTGAAAAAACTTTTCTGATTTGTCACTGTTGCACCTCAGCTCCTCTCAAGGGGATTCCCAAGGCCCCATTCCGCAGCCCCACTGCCCCCAGTATGTTCAGCCCTCCTAGTAACCGCACACCTATTGCCCCTGCACGGACACCCCTGCGTAAGGAGAGAGGGGTCAAGGTAATAGATGATTGGAGTCCTGCCTTATCTCATGCATCATGACTGTTGTAATTTCCTTTAATTCATCACTTTACATTGTTGATAATGTTTTATCTTCATTCAGCTTTTCTCATCATTTGCCATTAGCTTTTAGATATTTCAGAGCTGGACATGGTTGGAGCTGGAAGAGAAGCTAAAAGGAGAAGAAAGACTTTAGGTAATTATATTCCTGCCCCCCATCGTTTTAGAACGATATTATGTTTCTTAAACAATGTTTTCTTTTGTTATAGATACGGAAGCTGGAGAGAAAGCAGCCAAAGAAGAAGCTGTGGTGGAAAACACGACACCCGACTACGCTGCTGGCCTCGTCTCTGCACAGGTACTTGTCTATCTCTGTCACACACTTGAAACTTTACTGATTCCTCCGTTATTCATAATTAAAAAGTTTTCAAAAACGTATTGGCCACCTGGAGGACCCCACATTTACTTATTTTCCCCCCCATTTTCAGAAACTGGGGGCGTTGAACGAGAACCCTCTGCCATCAACCAGCTACCTACCAGCCACACCCAGCATGGTCCCCTCTTCCTCTTACATTCCCAGCTCCGAGACGCAACCAGGTTAGACGAGACTTCTGGCTTTTTTTTCTTTGCTCAAACACTTCTGTTGCATCCAGGACTCAGTACAATGCTTACATACAGATATTAGTTCAACAAAGTAAATAAAATCTGTGGCTCTCTAAAGCAAACGCTGGTGGTTCGGGTCGGGACACACTGCAGTCGGCTCGCCAACCAGAAGAGTCGGCGACAACAGGCACCGGTGCCACCGCCACCTTACCGGGCCAGTACAAACAGAGGACGCCTATGTACAACGCAAGCACCACAGCAAACCCTGCGACCCCCACATCCCCCAGCACGCCAGCCTCCACCCCTGTCAACAACGGGCCCCCAGCAGCTGCAACTGCCAGCCAGCCAGAGACCCCCACCCAGCCTCCCAGCACACCTCAAACCCCCACCCCAACACCGACACCAATGCCACCACAGGCCCAGCCCAAAAAGAATCTCTCACTCACGGTAAGGTATAAGACAAGTCTGTGGGTAGTTGAAAGACGCTTAGTTACATGTAATCGGCCTAAGATCAAGAGTTATTAAATCTGTTGTTCAGTTTTGTGTTTTTTAAGCTCCCACTGTTCTTCTCAGCCAGTTAAATCTTCTGACACACGTTTCTGTTCCTCAGAGAGACCAAATGTACGCTGCCCAGGAAATGTTCAAGACAGCCAACAAAGTCACCAGACCAGAGAAGGCCCTTATCCTGGGCTTCATGGCTGGATCGAGGGGTATGGGAATAATCTTAAACTACAACAGCATTTTTAAACACAGTGACCGTTTCCTGTCCTAGTACGTCTGATCACAGCATTTCAGACAGCGCCCCTGTCACTGATTGACTAACATACATTTATCTCATCACTGTGACAAGTTGGTGTTTCCTTACAGATGCATTTCAAACATATTCTTTGAAAACTGATCCACAACTCCTGGACAACAAGTACAATCCTGTAGAGTGTAACATGTTTGTGTTAGCATGAGAACTTAAACTGTCTGCACTTAGTAAGGTGTAGCAGTACGCTCAATTAAAGGCTCCATATCTGCACAACAAATATTAACTGAAAATGTAATTATTCTTCCTTTACATTCTTGGTTTTCCTGTAGTTTCTTACAGAAATTACAATTATAACATAAAACTAGTTCAGACTAACAGAGGTCGCAACATTGGCTGAATTTAAATCAATGTCATAAATACACGACTGTAAATACTTATACACTTAGGCACAACCCTTGTAGTAATAACATTTGTGCTTCCTCCTATCTTTGCAGAGAACCCGTGCCCGGAGCAGGGGGACATCATCCAGATCAAGCTGAGCGAACACACAGAGGTTCTTCCCAAAGCAGACGGCACCGGCAGCACCACCATGTTGGTGGACACAGTCTTCGAAATGAACTACTCCACAGGGCAGTGGACCCGCCTCAAGAAATACAAACCCATCACAAATACTTCCTGAGGCGCTTCACTCGCTCAAAGCCACACACACACACACACACACACACACTTTCTTATCCATGTCAGAAAACATGTTTACACATATACAAGTATTTGCATACGCGTTTGGGCCAAATCAAGCCCTGGGAGGGTGAGAGATTGTCAAGGAGAGAAAGGTCCTCCCTTTTCCTGCACTGCCAAAATGCAGGACTCTGAAGAAAACTTCTGTATTTTTTGTTTAGTCCTTCCCCTTCCTCTTTTTATTGTTTGTTTTTAAGTCCCCTGCGATTCATGATTGATGCAGTGGTCAGGACGAGTGAGCGTCATAAGAGTCTGAGCAGAGGAATTATTCTCACGGCGGGCACCTTCATCAATTGTACTGAGGTACAAGCATGTCGTGTCTAGAAAAAAAAAAAAAGACGAGTTGTCTGTATTTTTCTGTATGAATGTGACGTTAGCAGCTTCTTCTACCTTTCAGAACAGAATCATGGTTTGACAGAAAAAGAGAATGATAATGACAGTCATAATGGAGGTGACCAAAAAAAAGTGGTGAATAGTTCTCAGTGCTGTCAAGTTCTGTTTGGAGCCTTCTGGTAGATGTTTAATAATTTTCCCATCACCTTTTTTCAAAAGAAGGGAAGAAAATAAAGTGACAACAGACTCCATAGGGATGTTTGTGTCTTTCCAAGTCATTTTTAGACACCTTTTTGAAGGGATCTTGCTGATCAGCATATGTTCAGTGATGGTTTCTGCCACATTAAGGACTTCAATTTGTGTCCTTGTGACTGAAAACCAGCAATAAGTACATTACAGACATCAGAGGGGTTAAATATTCTATTGAGGTTTTGGGCAATAAAGCAAAATTGAAGTAATTCTTTAAATCAGCAGCTTCTCTTACTGAAGGTATCCTCATTTCTTTTTCAGTGTTTTGCATTTAAGTGTTTTATAATGGAAAAAAAAAATACCTGACCTGCTAAAACATATGAGTTGTATAAATGAGAACAGATTCTGATTTTTTTTTTTTAATTCACTGAAACAAATGATTTGCAGCTTAAAACAGGAACCACAATACATAACTGTCATTATGCAACATTCACATCATCACACAACAAAGACTTTTCATGTTTTTGGTCCGTGTGTTGTGATTGAGTGTTTTTTTCCTCTTTTGTCATGTCTGCTGTTGGCATTAGTTCCTAGATAAAAACACACACACCTACACAGGTGATTCATTACATCTCCTCAGATGTGTGTGCATGTGCAGCCTATCATTGATTGTTACCTTTCTACGTAACTGCAAGACAAATTACACCTTGGATTTTCTGGTTATAAGGAGTTGAGTGACATCAGCAAACTTGCAGCTTGGCTCCACCCAGTGTGAACCTTAGTTTAGGTCCCATTACAACAACAGACAGCCTGTGCGTGAAGGATATTTAACACTGAATATGTCTTGCAAAGAGGGTTAAAATAACAGTAGGTGTACTACACGTACATGTAACTGTACAGCAGCCAGTCCAAAAATGCAGGAACGAACAGCACAAAAATCCTTGTTTTGATAATGTGAATGTTTAAAAGATGTTTCACTAATATAAAAATCAGTCTTTAAAGCCTGTGCTCATGACGTAACAGGATAAATGACTAAAATAATAAGAGGCTCATCAGACAGTCTGATCCCTCTTCAGTACAAAAAACTATATTTTGTACTTGAACATTCAATATACTGATTGTACCTCTTGGTGATTGTGTACAACAGTCTCTGACCCAACCAGCTCCAGGCTGGAGATTTGGTAATGGCTATGAGTTTTAGTTAGCTCCGGGGTCCCTCCACCCTCCAAACGTCTTCTCCAGGTAGAGAGCCACAGCCAGGGTCAGGTGGTCCTGCAGCTTCCCAGCAACAACTTGCACACCCAGGGGTAGACCCTCCTCACCCAGACCCAGAGGACACTGAGTGACTGGCAGTCTGAGGATGTTGATTATACCTGTGGTTAGAGAAGAACGGATGAAATGGTTTCATCACATAACATGTACCATTGTATATTGTAATTTGGGAGTTTAGTGTTTTTCTGTGGAGTAAATTGACATAAAAAAGACTTAACAGGTGTAGACCAACAAACAAAACAATTACGGTGGTAAAAGTACAGAGTCAGACTGACTGAGGGACTGTCTCTATGCTAGTGGCAGGGTTGTGTCCCAGGCTAACTTTGGTCGCAAGTCTATGACAACGACCGTCTTTGAGCTACGACCAAAGATATCGTCACGTTTGGTGATCTTTGGTCTGGAACAGCCTATAATGGCACAGTGTATACCTGCCTTAACACTTAACATGAGGTGATGATCACTGACCAGTATAGTTAAAGTCAAAGGGTCTGAAGAGCGGGTGGTGGTGTTTGGGGGCCACTCTGGGGTGTGAGGGGTAAAGAAAAACCCCGTCATTGCCCAGCAGCTCCTCCACCTCCTTCTGCAGCTTCTCCTTCTTCTGGATGATTGAGGTGGGGGATTTGGACACATAGGTCATCTCCAGCAGAGAGAGACCTGAAGCAATCACGCACAGACAATCAAACTACAGCTTTAACACAACCTTTACCAGAATAAAACATGATGACTTTAGCAGTCAATGCATTATTATTATTATTATTATTGCATCTACAAATAATTACTCATTTGAGGTTGCTGAGCTGGTGCAGGAAAATAAAAATTACAGTACAATGATCCCACCACATTTTAATAAATGAAGATCTAGACATCCCTTATGTGCTGGAATTGGAATTTTTATGACTGTATTTTGCCTTGTTGATTTATTGCATCTTTATAAGTAATAATGACCATGTTATTGCACCAATCCAATCAGACAAATATTAAGAAATAATGACAGTTAAAAACAACATTGTGCAGAAGCATAAAAATAATCTTACCAATGGCAGCCATGGTATGCTCTGATTTTCCCAGCATCCATTTTAGCAGCTCCCACAGAGGCCACACTGGTGGTCCTGGTTCTCCCATCAGCGCAGCAAACGCCTGAGGGGGCTAAAGGAAGGAAACATTTTAAAACTAACAACACAAACAACACATGTAAGTAACTTAAAACTAAACTGAAATAAACTA
Organism: Sandelia bainsii; assembly: GCA_032362345.1. Lineage (NCBI taxonomy): Eukaryota > Metazoa > Chordata > Actinopteri > Anabantiformes > Anabantidae > Sandelia > Sandelia bainsii. The sequence continues at coordinate 8,750,997 of JAUMHL010000011.1, forward strand.
CCATGAAGTTATAGTACGGGGTTAATAATAACTTAGACTAACTGAAAGATCCTTTAGTGAGAGCTCATATTACTCATCTTGTGGAGACCTAAATCTGTTTACACAGACACACAGTGGGGAATCTTTCACCCACTGATGACAAAAAGCAAATTCCCATAACATAAATAATTACAGTTAACATTTTACAGTGTGGTATCTGGTTTAAGGTTGGGCTAACGGTAACAGTTCAGCATGTAGTGGTTAGATTAAGTCTCCAGGAAATGTATAATAAGAAGAAATTATACTTTACTAGTCCCCCTGGGGAAATGCTTGTGGACAACCAGCTGCATTTAAGGCGCCGAGGGTTCGGGCCTGCCCTACCAACTGACCCACAGCCCCAATTAAGGTGAAGCACCCAGCATGTGGGTCGACTCACACCTCGAGATTAAGTCTTGTGCTCTACCAACTGAGTGTAGAGATAGTGTGTGTGTTTGGTATGCTGTGCCTGGAAACTAAACAGATTAGCAGTACTGGTGCAGTGATTAAGACTGTGCCTGCTTCCTTTCAGAGGTTAATGGATTCAGGGTCTTGGAACGACACAGTAACTACTGTCTGTTTTCCTCATGTCTTTCCTGTTTCCTTTCGGCTACCATAAAACTGATGAAAACACACACACACACACACACACTCACACACAAATGATCTGCTGCCCAGTAACATCACTGTAGAGGGCACACACAACTCTGGATTAAGTTTGTCAGATGGACCCACCTTGCCCTCCTTGTCAGGGAGACCCATGTAAGTGTCCCAGATCTGGAAGCTATAGCGGAGCTCAGGGAAACACACTTCTTGGACTTTCACTCCGAGGTCAGCCTCCAGACGCTCCACCACCTGGAGTAAAAATCACGTAACAAATTCAGTTCTAAAAACCTTCCTGGTGCGCCCGGTTTTGCAGACTCAAGACAGCCTGCAGAAGATACCTGACTGATTCAACACACCTTCCTCTGAATGTCTATGAGCTCTCTGCTGACAGGCTGTGACAGAGGACAGCCGCCATTATGTGGGATGGTGAAGAACCGCAGCTTCTTTAGGTCAACCTTCGTGTTTAAAGACAACCTATGGACACAGTATAAGTAAAATCTTAACAGGGTATGATAGTTTGCCCTCCACTTGTCCACTCAAAGCTGATCAAGCTCCAGACAAACAAACCTGACCCGATTATCGGCGATCTATACTTTGTGTATTGTGGTTGAAGTGTATTTCTTTCCTCATTAATCAGCATTTTTTGAGCATTTTGAAACCTGCAATGTTTGAAGACTACCAGCCTTCTTCTTCTACCCTGCCTTTGCTAGCAAACACTGTTTATCCTGCCACCTGTTAATGTAATAACACGTAACCATTTGCAGGCACATAGGTTTTGCACCACCCTAATTTGTGGGCACAAGATAAACAAAACAGGGATCCACTAATAAAATAAAAAAAACTAGTTCACCCAGTTAAGGGAGTTTGATGGTGCAAACGTGACAGAAAGAATGTTCTTGAATGCGCCCATAATCATAATATGTTTTATAAAAAGAAAGATTTGGATTGATTAGTAGTGAAGGGGCATTTTCTGTGAAGATTAATGTTACCAACACCTGCAATTTGGATTTATGGACTTGCATGTGCCTCCTGATGTTTGCCATATTTGCATCTCAAGAATTGAGACGCTTTAGAAGGTCAAATGTTCCTACCTGCTGTCTGTAATTAAGCCTCTCACAGCAAAATAATAACTGCACATGTGCACAAACACAGAACATGCTCTACTGTGTGCGTTTCAGTGTATCCCGATGTTTATAAAGTAATGTGGTGCTGGAAAAAAGACACTCAATACACCAGCAGAGCTCTTACATGCGAGCGTTGGGTCCCGTCATGATCTTGAGCATAGGCAGCAGGTCCTCAGCGTAGCGGCACATGGGGCCAGTGCTGAGGTACTCCTCCTGTCTGCCAGAGCAAGGAGGGTACTGGTTGTCACATGAAACAGCCCCTGCAGAAACACAGTTACAGTGCAGTGTGGTATACTGTCTCTTTAACTGCTAAAGACTACCAGGAGTAGTCTTCTGCTCCACTATATTCTCAACTGGTTGCAAACGGTGTGTCTGCAGGTAGTTAAAAAAGTTTTTACAGTGGGTTTTTAATGTTTGTAAGAGCCATAGAGAGTGAACCAAAACAGTAAAGTTAGGGAGCTGGCAGCTAAACAATGAGCTAAAAGTCACTGCAAAGCCAAGAAGAGCTGCAGAGTCAGGTGATGATTCTCAGTAGGTTCATCACAACAACTGATCTCCTTCACATCGTCCCACTGTTTCATTACTGTTATAGAAATACCAGTTATAGCTAGAAGTGTAACAGAACCGTAAAAATATTTTTTGTATTCAAGTATAATGATGTTCTAACAACATAAAGCATTAAGAAAGGCTTGACTGACATAAATGTAACAACAATTTTCTCTTACCGGGAGTAGTTTTATGTCCGAATATGCCATTGAAGAAACAGGGAATACGAATGCTGCCGCCAATGTCTGAGCCAATGCCGATGACTGCGCCTGCTCCTGCCAGTATACTGCCCTCTCCACCTGAGGCCAGCAGGGGAAGCAGGAGGTAAACAGAGAGAGAAGTGAAGTGATGTTCATCCACAGTGTAACTTGGAGCTGAGCACTATCCCCAACGTTATCAGTAAAACTGGGTCAGCATCTCTATAATAGAGCTACTACAACATTAACATTGACCTATTTCATCCATTTTTATGTTTATTTGTTCTTATTGAGTTTTTTGTTCTGTGTATTTGTGTAGTATTTTTTGTTGGTACTGATCTTTTTCTTTTGTGGTTGTGGTTCTACTCTTTCCTTTTGAACTGAGAGCAGCTGTAACAAGGCCAAACAATTTCCCTCTGGGATTAATAAAGTTTCTTGAATCTTTGAATTAATAATCAGTTATTATTCAATATTAAATTTTCCACTATTACAATGCTTAATATCTCAACACTATATGAAAAGATATCTGAATGTTGCTTTTCTTAAAATTGCTTTTACAATTATTAATGAGACATCAAGACACTTCTTATCTTTGTGTAGTGTTTGGAAATCTAACACAACACAAACTCAGTTTCAGTGTTATTACAGTAAATCACTGTGGATATTTTTGCCTATTAAATGTAATGTAATGAGAAAAAGAGACCTACATTTTGATTAATGATCAGTTGACAGACACAAAGTTCCATCTACTTTATTTCACTCCTGTATGTGAAAAAACATGCATTTAAGTAGTCTAAAAAGTGTGAATGGGGCCTTTAACTAACTGAATACACCTGTGAATAGAATCTGTAAAAACTGACGGAGTGGCACTTTGAAGAACCAGAGCGAGGGCCACTGTGATTGTATCTGCCATGTACTGAAATATAATTACGAGGCCAAACCAGAGCCACTTCAGGAGAAAAAGAGACTGAATCCAGTGATGATCTGTTCTCAGTCAATGCTTATTAACTGTGAACAAAAGCGTCAGACTCCCTGCTTGTCAGAAATCAGACCGTGTCTAACCTGAGCTTCCCCCTGGTATCCTCTCCAGGTCGTACGGGTTGTTGGTGATGCCGTACAGGTGGTTGTTTGACTCCAACCACATACACAGCTCGCTGGTGTTAGTGACGCCCAGAGGGATGGCTCCCGCTCTCTTCAGCAGGGCCACCGGTGGAGCGTCAACATTGGCTACAACCCCTCGCCTGGAGAGCAAACCTGTAGTGAAGGGCATGCCTGCAAGACATAAAATGTGTGATGAAAACGCTGATTTTTAGTTTATTCATTAAAAACAGCACAAACACCAAGTTAGAGGCCACATTCCAGTGTTGACCAAAGGTAAAGCTGGTTTTACAACAGGATTAACAATGCTGCCTCTAAATCTCACATACGTGTAATAGTTGTAACTGTTTAACTATATTTTTGAAGCGTCTGAGAAGCTGTATGTTCAGATTAGACTTCTGGAAGTTACCCTGGAGGGCAAAGGACTCTTTGACAGATAGTGGGACTCCCAGTAAAGGCAGTCGGTCCTCCAACACATCTTCTCCGCCAGATTCCTCTTCTATCAGCTTATCAACCTGGGCTGCCTCCTGGAGGGCAGCAGCAAACCTGCAGAAATACGTTATTTATCTGATTTAATTCTGTTTAATTCCTGATTTGAAAAGCTTTGTTTTTAGATTATTCTTTATAATGGAAACTGTAAATATGGCAGAGAAGTATGTTTTGTGCAGGTGTAAGGTTAAAAAGAGAAAATGGATTTAGCTCCACAAGCCCAAAGAGGGAAATGATTGTTGATAAAAGCAAGTTGTTGTCAAAGTAGTTGTCAGTTTTCTGTCAAACAATTGTTTCAGGTTTAGAGCACATATAAAGAATAAAGTAAAGTATGAGATAAGGAGAAATTATTCCTTCTTACCTGTCTTTTACAACAGCGTTCAGGAAAGGGTTAACTTCCTGGATCCTGTCAATGTAAGCCTGCACCACTTCCACACTTGACACCTGCAGAAACATAAACACCATATAAGTGTGTGTTCGGATTAGTTACAGTGCGTTTCTCCGTGTGGAATATGACACAGGTTTGTCATAAAACAGGGAAGGGGAGAGGAAAAACTTTTTTTTCCCCCCACAGATACAAGTTTCAGCTTCAAAAGCCTGCGTTGAAATATGACTTCTACAGTGATTGGGTTATAATCTAAACAACATAATCAATATCAATCTTAATTTACATTGATATATAGTTTTTACGTTCCAGTGTTAACACAATAATGGGTGTGAATATACAGGAGAGCTGCAACTAGCAACTATTTTCATTATGGTTTATTATTAGACCTGAAAAGATTAGCCGATCACTCGATTATGGAGTCATTTTAATAAATGATTGACAGTGAATCAATGGTTCCAGCCTCTCATATGAGATGCTCCTGTGTGTCTTTGTCAAGTCATTATATTATATATATTTCTGGTGTATGTTAAGAGGTCGTGTTCAGCTACGTGAAGTTGTTTGCTGGCATTTCTTTGATATTTCCAAAGCTAAATGATCCATCGAAAGTTGACTGAATTTATAAAGATACTAATGGCAGCCCTAATCTCATTCATTTGGTCTATAAAAACTCAAAACTCTTTGAGAATCTATAACAATATCCTAAAGTACAAAGTGATGTCATGAGATGACATATTTCATCCCACCAACATACCTAACCCCCAGATATTAAATTTATATCATTTAAAAGCAGCAAATTGTGACATTTGACAACATCATACCATCAAATATTTGGCATTGTTGCTTCAAAATGACTTCAGTGATTAAATCAGCCAAAGAGTTCTGCTTAATGATTATTTTTTCCAATCAATTATTCTTTTAATCAAATAGGCATACAGCTCTGGGAATAATCAATTAAAATTGTTAAGTTTAATCGTGGTGCTCTCCCTTCTCAATGACAGCTGACAATATACAGTAGTCAGCATACAAAATCCATCTCACACACACACACACACACGTCTGACACTGTCTCAATAGAAATGCCTCACAAAGCCCTGCAGGCTCACTGCAGCTGCTTCTATTATGTCCATTTCATACAGTGTGTACAGTCATACTGGGGTAAACTGGAAACCTGGAGGCACAGGTGTGTAGTCAGTCCACAGGTGTTACAGTCTCACCTTCAGGGCTTGAAGAAAACAAAACACTGTAGGGGAAAAAAGAGCCCTAGAGAGTGGATCAGAGGCGCACCTGCGTTTGGTTATAACAAGGTTTGTAATTAAAAACAGTCCAAAAGAGAAACATATCCCAAAAAAGGATATTCAGGTGGCAACTGGACTTGTCCATAACCATGACCTGGATGACTGAGAATCTTCACAGACATCAGACAAACATACATTCACAGAACTAGCAAGATGAGGAACAAACAGCTGCTTATGTAACTTTCAGGAGCACAAAACAATCAGCGATGCCGATATAATTAGGTAAGAAGTAAATATTGATTAGACCGAAAGCTAACGCCTGTTTGTCCATCCGCGGCTGTCTGCTTCTCTAGCCGGGTACACACCTCTTTTCGCCGGATCTTCCGGGCGAGCTGCGTCGCTGACAGGAGCAGCAACGGGTTGGTGACGGGGGGAAGCTTCTTCCCGGACATACCGGGTTTCCGAGACGAGAAAAGATGAAAAAGCTTCAAGAAGACTCCCAGGACCGCTTTGAAGAGCCATACCTGAGCCTTTTGTAGCAGGCTCAGAGCCATGTTTCCACCGCGATGAGAGGACGGAAGGTCAACAATCGCTCTGCCGCCGTCACTACGGAACCTGCGGGGTAACGGCTGGACGGTATTTATACCTGGTAGTCAAGCTCGAGATGAGCGGAAACCTTGTGTACTGCCTTCAAAATAAAACATCCAGCAAAATTAGAATCGTGTAAATTACTTCATTGGTCTCAAGAGGTGATGTTCAGGTGTGACAGCAGCTCAGAACAGAAATAATTACAGATAAACAGAGAAATTGTAATACTATAATACTATAAATGAGATATAAATACAATCTAAACTATATAATTACAAGTACATCATAAGGTAAGCAATACACAAACATACAGTACCAGGATAATGAAGCGACACAGACCTATAGCAACAAGGTCAGCAAAGTAAACTCAAGCTTTCTATTCTAACATCATATATACCAGAATAGTATTTAACACAAGTAAGTAATGATGCTTTGTATTTGTCTGTGTTAATATACTTTTAAATGTTTGTGTTGTATAGAAAATTTTAGATCAAATCAATCAATTTGTACTCACTAAATATTATTCTTTTTCATTTCACTGCATTTATATTTTATCTAAAAACATATAATAAGTTTATAAAGCAAATGCTGATATATTATACTCTTAGAGTTCGGTGGTTCCTAAAACTTTTGGCTTGAGACCAAGAACTGTAGTTTCACCAAAGACAAATTTGTTCATTTGAATAACATATCGATTACCAAAATCTGTCCTCACCAGTCTACTAATGAAGTTTATACAAAGCCCTAGAAAGAAAAACTAGAATATGAGTACTATTTATTTATTTATTTTTTGATAAAACTCCTTTTTCCAGAGACAAGAATGAACTATAAAGCTAAAAATGTAACTTGTATGCAAGAAGTGAGGCTATGAATGCAATACCAATTTTATTTTGAAAATCATAACATCGGAATACTTATCTCGTTTAGCTTGACATTGACTCATCTCGGCCTCCCAGGTAATCACAGGTAAAGTTGAACCTACAGTATGAATCTAACTGCTTAAATAGGTCTATTGTTCATGTTAAACTGGCATTTGAATTGGAAATTTATAGATAACGTTACAACGTTTTATTACCCAACAATAAGGACTTCACAGTGTCAAAATTAACCTTTGCCCTCCCACAGGCCGTAAGTGCAGTCAGCTCACAGATAGTGAATTGTATTAAAAGTCAAAGCTTTACTGAGTTTAACATGATATTTATATAATTACCATAGGATTTATCTGCATCAAATAGTAATAATAGTAGTGGTAGGACCTTAAATGCACATCTAATCACATTTTAATACATTCCTATGTTTGTATGCTATCGTATTAAAATAGCGCATATGATTTCAAATAAATAAAACACAGACAATAATCATGTTACAAACCCCAGGCATTTTTTCAACATTTACTTGACATTTTGTTTGTTATTTGTCATATTCAGATGAATATAAAATGCATTCCACAGATAAATGTATGTGTATGATATTCGTTAAAATCATATAAAACATAAAACATCGGGGGGAAGTCACTAACTGTCCAGCAGTATATAGCATAATTAAAATGAGCTGCATTTTTACCAGCAGCAACATTAAAGTGATTCACAAATTGTAATTAATAATTACAATATAATAACACAACAGACTCTTTTTTTGTTACATTTCAATGCTAATACTCTTCCACAAGTAAAATTTTAAAAGCATTTACTTGTAAGTAAAAGAGAGTATTTTGGTGGTATTGTTACAAAAAAAAATCTTCTTCTTCCACCACTAGTTTAAATGATCTCAAAACAAGGTTTTCACTCTAAACAAAATCAGGCGGATGAGCCATAGTGACTGAGATGAAGTAACTGTGACCACTAGAGGACAGTATTGCTGAAGGCTTCAACGCTGCCATTTAATTCCTAATCAAACATACAGAGCACGTAGCAAAAAGAAAAAGCTGCCTCTGCAGTGCAGGTCAGTGGGTTAGTGGAGAATCTATCCTGTCAGCTCTGCTGCTGCTGTGGAGCTCTGCACCACCAAACACAGTCATCACACTGTGCCGACGTGTGACTGTAATGCTGTGTTAAGTGTTTTATGATCTGAAATTTACTGATGTGGCACTTGCATCAACCTAATATGCATATTTGCATATTTGTTTTGCAGAAATATTTTTCAGTTGAAACTCAAAACTACTAGCCCACCTTAACACTACACATCCAGTAAATTGCTGATGGAGATTATATGTTAAATTATGGCTTTTGGATCTTTTATTTACACAAAGAATCTGCTACATCTGCGCTTCACAACATTGTGCTAATGAGAGCAGTCTGTGCGTTTTTCATATTGTTGGCAAACAACGTATTAGGGGGTTGACTGTATGAATAAAAGAAATGAGAAATCAATAAGTTCAACTGAATGGCAGCATAAACCCTGCTGAGCTATTTATTGATCTGCCTATTTCAGGAGCAACCTAATTTCACAGCTAGTTCTGACATTAAGAGACAGAAAGAGAGGTCAGTTAGTTTTACATTCTGTCACAAAATACTGCAACCATTTACACACATACATTGACCTACAACCTGTTATCCCATTAACATATAGCTGAGGGGCACTACTTTAACTCCCACAACATTTTCTGTTGACATAATGGTGACTAAATTGGAAGATAAACACTTATTGAGGGGTATGTCCAGTCTCTAAATATAAAACAAGCCTGTCACAATGAGCTGAGAAAAACAGGTCATTCCTCACCTGTAAGGTAAAACCGAGACTCAGCCAACTACTGGGCATGTACAGACAAGAGGAAAACACACAACTGACAGTGTTTGTGTCCCTGCACAAGGCTGCATGAGCTCTGCTGCTGTCTGGGAAAACTGCACATAGTGAATGTAACTGCAGTTAGCCACCCATTATTTTGAGATTATGTAGCGTCTTTGCAGTGACTATACCATGTACTCTGTTGTGTTTCATGGGAACCTTAAAGTCTTTGTGGAAGCACGCCTTCAGGGTAAAATGATATGGGGTCAGAGAACAACAGAGGATGGCCTCTTAGGGCCTTTGTATTGATTTCCACCTTCATTCCTGTCTCTGTTGTCACAGCATAGACGCCACATGCCATGTACCTATAGCTCATTATTTAGAGACATATTTTACACCGACAGTAGATAAAGGTCTGTCGATTTTGCAGACCAGCAGCATTTTTGGTTCGTATTTTTATGTCCTTTACATCCAAATGGATGACATATAGTATTATCCAAGCATTTAATTTTCCTAATGAGATCCCTGTCAATGGTCCTTATGTTTCTAGTTATCCCTGAGTGTACAGTAATTTACTTTACTGTTCCCTTTGGATGAAGCAGCACTTCACTCTGATCCACTTTCCAGCACCTCAGCTCTGCCCTGGAGACCAATGTAGGCTGATATGTCTGTCCCTTGGGGCGAAAAGGTTGTCTGTGAGCCATTTCATTACTTAAAATTCAAAGTATTTTGAGCTTTACCCATGTTAGTCTTCTGACGGTGATAAAAGCGCATTAAACATCCTGGTATTTTCCACTAAAATCAAGACTGCTTAAATGATTTCATGATTTCATGTAGAATAGCTCCTTATGGAAGTGACTCCCATCCGCTGGTAAAGGGGTGGGCGGGTGGGTACAAAGTATGTAAAGAAAATAATATTTCCCTGCATAATCTGGTAATGGGCCATAACAAAAACAAATGAATCTCAAGCACATGCTTCTGCTTTGCTTCTCAGATACATGTTTTTTCCTTGCATGCAAAAAAAATGTTTTTGCTTCTGCTGATTTGTGCATCAAAAGCAGTTAGTGTGTGACCTGTGAAGGACAATATGGAAGCAGATGATAAAATCGAATGCAGTGCAGCTGCATTTTGTACTTTGTGGCTCTATTATAAATGTTAATATCGTTGTGTTTTATGGTTGAATGTCATGTGTTGATTTGGATGTATTGTATTGTTATGTATGCAAAACTGCGATACTAGACAATTCTAACCAAATTTAACAAATGTTTTTACTTTTATTATGGAAGGAGTTTAATCTAATTTGAAAGCCCTTTTCCCCACTGTGTTTGAAAAGGAGATATGTTTTTATATGTAAAACTGATCATCAATTTGTTACTGCAGGTGAAGGCAACATGTTTAACCTTTAAACCATCTCTTTATTAAAGTCAAATTAACATTTAAAAGCAAAACAATAATTTCTCGGCATAATTTTACAATTATTTTCGTTTCCATTGAATGGAGTGTATATTAGGTGTCAACAGAAAACAGAAAGTTTTTTTGAAATGTGGTTTGCAATGCTGCCTTTAAAAATATATATCTTCTCTATGCTCATATTTCTATGAATGTGTGTGCAGAATACAGCATGTATATCATTATCAGCATGACCATATACAAAATTCATTTTGTGTATTTGGCAGCAGTCTTTCATTCAAGATGAGAAGGGGAGATTGAAGATGTGGAGGAGGGGAAGGTGGACCATGTGGCAACCCCATAACCCCCACCTGCTTACCCCTGCATCTCCTTCAGGGACCGGCACGAGGGCTCATGAAACAGCTGTGCTCAAAAAACCAATTATAAAGGCCCCTGGCCCCCCGCCTGGCTGCTTCTAAGGCCGTGTAAAGGAGAGTGCGATCTTCAGCACCCACAAATGAGCTTTAAAGAGGAGGAGGCGCCACCAGGACGGTCAGATGGGAGACACAGCAAGCTCAGCTTATAGATATACACAGCCCAAACCGGCATGTATAGGTGGAAATTGGAATTTCAGATGCAGGGGAGGCTTGCATCTAATGTTTTATTTAGTCTGAGGTGTGAGGGGCCTTGACCAGAACTCTGTAGAGATTTGGGGGATTCAGGTGTGAGGCACAACAGGCGTACATCATTAAAAAAAATTTGGGATGATTTAAAGCACAGATAATTATTGGTGACATAGGATAAGTTTTTCTCTAAATATACATAAAAGCCAAATAAGCAAGATATTTTTTATGTTGGGGTATCATTTTGTGGGTGAGCTTCCTGTCAAGCATTGTAACAGTAGTCATTCATCTCTATTGTGTTCACTGGAGATTGATCTGTCCTGTGGAGGAAATCTGAACAGCTCAGGTGTTAGATGCAGCAGGAGCGTGCTATTGATTCCCTTCTAACCAGACATTGTTCAAACTTTTCAGCAGGGGATCTGAATGAAAACCACATGAGCCAGACTCTTCTCTTAGCGTTAAAGTCTGTTCAAATCATATTCAGATTTGGGTGTTTCAATAGTGTTAATTGGTCCTGATTTCTAGTTTGGTTTTATTTATTGAAATCATTTTGTGGTATTAAATTAAAGTGCTATTAAAATCAACCAGAGATATGTTCTATTCCACTATTTCTTCTTCCTTGTTACCTACATTCTGAAACTAAACTACCATCAGATTCATTGTAGATTCAGGTGTGTTATGTTGCTAGCAGCTAACATAGCCTTAAGTCTGCAGCAAAGATGGCGAGGCGGCTGCGGAGGTCTGATAAACTTATGTCTTTCCCAGATTTAGTCATTTTCAAACTCATCAGACTCAAAAGCCTTTACACAACTCTTTAAATATGCAGTAGTAGGCCTACTTCAGAAGTAAACACACTTTTTGTGTAAGCTCCCTCCTCACGGGGTGTCCGATCCCAGTCAAGTCTATTTTCCTTTGTTGTCCCTGGCTGGTGGAATGACTTGCCCT